>JAWQEG010003492.1:35000-224171 GCA_033782935.1 Petrolisthes cinctipes | reverse complement strand
TGGATCATGTGCCCAAAGTGATTTATTTGCAAATTGGGTAATATTAAAGCATTTGTCCATAATGTCTTTTTGACTCCAGGTTTTCAGGATGCAATGTTTAATAGTGTGTTTGTAACCAATCTGTTGTTTACATCTGTCACAAATGAGTGTTTTGGGAGATCTCCCCCCAACCAATCTCCAAAAACACTAATGATTTCGTTGCCTTATCATCTGTATACTATTCTGGATAGTGGACAGTAGAATATATGGTCATACTTTGAGTAAAGTGCACAAAGTGTATGCAAAAGGTACAACAAAAAATAACGTAATTTTGTAGCGTACTTTTACCATAATTCCATACCAGCCTTGATTCCATGTCCATGTTTTTCATTTCCATGCTCACACTATGACCTTTCATGATTCTTTCTCTTACATATTATGCCCTGAAATTCATCTACTCCCCTGTGTAGCTCTCTTTCACTCTCTGCTGGTAATACTGTGTCACCTGGAAATAAGCTTGTCACCAGAGACCTTTTTATTCCACTCAGCCTCATATTCTCTTTTCATACTGGTGTGTTTTATATAGTACTGTACTAAGGGGGTGTGGTGGGTGTAGGGGATAGACTTGGGGGGTGGGGGTTGTAGTAATCACTGGTATTGGTCTGTGTTTGTTCCTACCTGCCTTACAACCCCGGCTGAGGATTTTTAGGCGGATAACAACATTACCAGGTGGGTAAGTTGATCCTCGTTTAAGTTGGAACAGAGCAGCACGGGAATAACAAAGTGTAACCATTGTGTTTGTAACAATCACTGTCTTTACTCTCCACTTGTAGAATAATTAGTCCCTCACTGTCCTCTTCATTCATGATGGTGAATGTGGTGCAGGTGGGATGAGAGGTCAATATGCTGACCTTGGCTGCCCCAGGGAGTGCCAAACCACACGTCTGTGTGTGTGTGTGTGTGTGTGTGTTTGGAGGCTTCTGATTCCTCCAAACTATGCCAACAAACCACCTCCTTCCATATAGGTGTGTGTGTTTGTGTTAGAGAGAGAGAGGGAGAGTGTGTGTGTGTTAGAGAGAGAGAGTGAGTGAGAATGTGTGTGTGTGTGTGTGTGTTAGAGAGAGAGAGGGAGAGACAATGTGTGTGTGTGTGTTAGAGAGAGAGAGGGAGAGACAATGTGTGTGTGTGTGTTTGGAGGGTTCTGATTCCTCCAAACTATTCCACGAAACAAGCTCCTTCCATATAGGTGTGTGTGTGTGTGTGTGTTAGAGAGAGAATGTGTGTGTGTGTGGAGGCTTCTGATTCCTCCTAACCATGCCATGAAACAAGCTCCATCCATATAGGTGTGTGTGTGTGTGTGTGTTAGAGAGGAGGGAGAGAGAATAGGTGTGTGTTTGGAGGCTTCTGATTCCTCCAAACTATGCCACCAAACCAACTCCTTCCATATACTGTAGGTGTGTGTGTTTCATGTTAATATTTAGAGGAATTATTTGCTCCAAGTTTACCACCCAACATTGTACTGTCTCTCTAAAGGGGGTGCGGGAATAGGGGGACAGGCTTGGGGGGTGCAGGAGTAGGGCACAGGCTTGGGGTGATTTTGGGGGATGCGGGAGTAGGGGGACAGGCTGGGGTGGGGGGTTAGGGGGGTGCTGGAATAGAGGACAAGCCTTCTACCCACCCCAAGCCTGTCCCCCTATTCCCGCACCCCCAAACCCCCCCCCCCAAGCCTTGTCCCCTACTCCCGCACCCCCTTAGGCTGCATTTACACCAAGCGAGTTAAGTCAAGGCGAGTCAAGGCGAGTCAAAATGAGTGATACGGGAGGTGCCATTTTTTCCTGAGTCACGGCAAGTTACCCCTATATGGATCATTATATTTGACACCAACTGTATGTATGTATGTACAGTCTAATTTATATAATAATATACAGTTTGTATGTATGTGTATGTAGGTTGGATTTAGAAATATGTTTATTACTAATTAATTTATCTACTTTACAGGTGTGTAGTGAAAAGAGAAGAAGAGAGGAGGAGGAGGAGAGGAGAGAAGGAGAACACAAGAGAAGAGAGAGAAGGAGAACACAAGAGAGAAAGTGAACACAATGATTACTGAGGTCCTGATATGTTTATGTATGTGTGTATGTGTGTGTATGTACGTGTGTCTGTGTGTGTGTGTATGTGTGTGTGTGTGTGTGTGTGTATGTATGTGTGTGTGTGTGTGTATGTATGTGTGTTTATGTATGTGTGTGTGTGTGTATGTGTGTGTACATGTGTGTGTGTACGTGTGTCTGTGTACGTGTGTCTGTGTGTGTGTGTGTACGTGTGTGTGTGTGTATGTATGTATGTGTGTTTATGTATGTGTGTGTGTGTGTATGTGTGTGTACATGTGTGTGTGTGTACATGTGTGTGTGTGTGTGTACATGTGTGTGTGTGTGTGTACGTGTGTCTGTGTTTGTGTGTCTGTGTGTGTGTGTCTGTATGTGTGTGTGACATAATGATAGGTTTATATTCTCCTATATTAACCTTTTATCAAACCTTTCCTTTACACACTTTATCAACATGTTCTTTCTTCCTTCTTTATTTTCTTTCCTCTCTCCTCTCTTTATTCTGCCTTTTTTCTTATGCCTCTCTTTATCTTTCCTCTTTCTCCTCTCCTTTTATCCATCTTCTCTTATTTCCCCTCTGTCTCTTCCTCTCTCTTTATTCTTGCTTTCTCCTTTCCTCTCTCTTTATTCGTTCTACTATTTCCTTCTTCTATATCTTCTCTTTATCTCCTTGCTTTCTTTTTTCCTTCATAGATATTTATTCTCTTATTTTCTCTTATTCCTCCTTCTATATTATTTATTTATTTATTTTTCTCTTATTCCTTCTTTGTCTCTTATCTCTCTTATTCCTTCTGGGACCAGATGAACAAAAGGACCACATGAACAAAAGGACCACATGAACAAAAATAAAAATAATAATAATAAAAACAATAATAATAATAATAAAAATAAAAACAATAATAATAAAAACAATAATAATAATAATAATAATGGGTGTTCTTTTGCTTGAAAAAATAGTTTGGAGGAATAATTTACTCCAGATTTACCAACACTACTTCCAACTTAAGGTGATATTATTTTGTTGGTGAATTGGA
The DNA here is from genome assembly GCA_033782935.1 of Petrolisthes cinctipes. Classification (NCBI taxonomy): domain Eukaryota; kingdom Metazoa; phylum Arthropoda; class Malacostraca; order Decapoda; family Porcellanidae; genus Petrolisthes; species Petrolisthes cinctipes. Next base: position 221,056 of record JAWQEG010003492.1, on the reverse strand, counting down.
AGGTGTGTGATTATTATTATTATTATTATCATAATAATAATAATTATTATTATTATTATTATAACTATTATTATTATTATCATCACTATTATTATTATTACTATCATTATTATTATTATCATTATTATTATTACTATTATTATCGTTATTATTATTATTATTATTATTGAGTGCTATTGATTCCTCCAAACACATCCCTTAATTATTAGTACCATTGAGAGTGTGTTTTCTGGTAGAGTTAGGAGGAATCAGTAGCACTCAATAATAATAATAATTATTATAATAATAATAATGATAATAATAATAATAATAATAATAATAGTAATAATAATAATAATAGTAATAATAATAGTAATAATAATAGTAATAATAATAGTAATAATAATAATAATAATAATGATAGTAATAATAATAATAGTAATAATAATAATAATAATAATAATAATAGTAGTAATAATAATGATCAGTAGCCTTCCAATTAACCAACAAGAGAATCTCTCTTGAAATGGTTTTCCTTCCTCCCTGCCTTTTTTGTATACAACACTTTACGTCAACTCAACCCCCTCAATTATTATTATGAGGTGGTGCAAAATCATACACGTGTTGTTCTTTATTACCAAGATTATTATTATTATTATTATTATTATTATTATTATTATTATTATTATGAGGTGTTGTTAAATCATACACGTGTTGTTCTTTATTACCAAGATATTTATTACGATGGAAGGAAAGTGTTGGTGGATATTTTACTGTGACTGTACTTAAGGGGGTGCAGAAGTAGGGGACAGGCTTCGGGGGGAACTGGGGGGGTGCGGGAATAGGGGGACAGGCTTGGGGTGGGTAGAAAGCCTGTCCCCTATTCCCGCACCCCCCTAACCCCCCCCCCCCCAGCCTGTCCCCCTACTCCCGCACCCCCCCAGTTTCCCCCGAAGCCTATCCCCTACTCCTGCACCCCCTTAAGTACAGTCACAATCAAATATCCACCAACAAATTTAATAATACTTCTTGGTTAAGCCAGAAATAATATTCTGTGTTATTATTATATAGTTGAATAATTTCCTTTAAATTAATTAGGTTGTATTTTGTTACAGATTTGTGGAGTGCAGTTGTACAAGAGACTTAACAACCTTCATTATTCACTGTGTTCATCCTTACATCAACTACTACTACTACTACTACTACTACTAGTTAATGTGAGTGTTTTATGAAGTTACTGTGTGTGTGTGTGTGTGTGTGTGATGTTTCTCTCTCCACTAACACACACACACACACACAGGTATTATAACAACAGTAACATATTGTGTGTGTGTGTGTGTGTGATATTTCTCTCTGCACACACACACACACACACAAAATGTTAATGTCGTTATCAAAACTGTGTGTGTGTATTTGTCACACACACAATGTTATATTGTTGTTATAATATCTGTGTGTGTGTGTGTGTGTATTTGTCACACACACACAGTATTATAATAACACTAAGGAGATAATACACTGTTGGTACATTGGAGTATCTTGATTCCTCCAAAGTATGTCAGAAAACAGAACCAGATGAACAAAAATAATGGTGTTTGTTTTGTTGTTTGGAATAGTTTGGAGGAATTAATTGTTCCAGATTTATATTGGAGTGTCTTGATTCCTCCAAACTATTCCAGGAAACTACAGGAATAGTTTGGAGGAATTAATTGCTCCAGATTTATATTGGAGTGTCTTGATTCCTCCAAACTATTCCAGGAAACTACAGGAATAGTTTGGAGGAATTAATTGTTCCAGATTTATATTGGAGTGTCTTGATTCCTTCAAAGTATGTCAGGAAACTACTTCAACATTTTGACAATGGTGTTCTGTTGTTGCTTGGAATAGTTTGGAGGAATTAGTTGCTCCAGAATTACATTGGAGCATCTTGATTCCTCCAAAGTATGCCAGGAAACATGACAATGGTGTTCTGTTGTTGCTTGGAATAGTTTGGAGGAATCAATTGCTCCAGATTTACCACCAACACTGTACTATCCCCTAAAGTTATATTTGAACTCTTAAGCTCCTTCCACACGAGGCAAAAAAACTTCGGGCAGACACTGTTACCAATATAGTGGGTGTGGCACAAGTGGTAAATAGCTGCCAGAGACCGTTCGATCTGGTAACACTGGTAAAAAGTGAGAGAATTTCACTGGGTTGCGTCTTTTTGCCTTGTGTGGATGGGACTTTACAGGTATAAAATTATCACTGATGTTATTATAATATTTGTCTGTGTGTGTGTGTGTGTGCGAGATATGTCTCTCTCACACACACGCACACACATACAGTATTATAATAACATCAATAATTTTTACTTGAACCTGATGTTATAATAATATTTGTCTGTCTGTGTGTGAGAGTGAGTGATATCTCTCTCTCCCTCTCTCTCACACACACACAGTATTATAACATCATCAATAATTTTTACTTGAACTGTACATCGTTTTAGGTATGTAATTATCACTGATGGTTATAATATTTGTCTGTCTGTGTGTGGTATTTCTCTCACACACAGACAGACAATATTATAACATCAATAATTTTTACTTAAACCCTACATTCTTTTATGTATGTAATTATTACTGGTGTTGTTATAATATTTGTTTGTTTGTGTGTGTGATATTTCACACACACACACAAATATTATAATAACATCAATAATTTTTAATTGAACCCTACACCCTTACAGGTATAAATTAATTAATTTATTCACCTGGTGGAATGATAATTATGTTAATTAATACTATAGAGGTTTTTTAATAAATTATACTAATTAATAATGTATTTAATTTTTATTTCCTGTTATTATACACTATATTATATTAGAGGTTTTGTTCTTGTGTGTTCTTCTGTCTTGTTGTTGTTCTTCTTCTTGTTGTTGTTCTTCTTCTCTCCTCTCGTGTTGTTGTTCTCTTGTGTCCTCCTCCTCTTCCCTCTCTCTCACTTGTCACCTGTAAAATAAACAAATTAATTAGTGTTAAGGTCATATCTAAATAGAAAAATAAATAAATTTGGAGCAAATGATTCCTCCAAGCTACATACATACATACAAACTGTATATTATATAAATTATACTGGGCAATTAGGTTGATCAGAAAACAGACACCTTCAATGGTACTAATAATTTAGGGATGTATTTGGAGGAATCAGTAGCACTCAATAATAATAAAAATAATAATAAAAATAATAATAATAATAAAAATAATAATAATAAAAATAATAATAATAAAAATAATAATAATAATAATAATAATAATAATAAAAATAATAATAATAAAAATAATAATAAAAACAATAATAATAAAAACAATAATAATAAAAACAATAATAATAAAAACAATAATAATAAAAACAATAATAATAATAATAATAAAAATAACCTAACTACCAGAAAACAGATACCTTCAATGGTACTAATAATAATTTAGAGATGTGTTTGGAGGAATCAATAATAATAATAAAAATAATAATAATAATATTCTCTCAAGTGAATTTGAAGGCTACTGATTCCTCCTAACTATTTTTCCAAGCAACAACAGAACACCAGGAAACATTTGGAGGAATCACAGACCTTCCAATTCAATAAACAAATTAATTTTCCCTTTAACTCAGAGAGCCATATAGAAATAACAATATATTAATAATAATAAGGGAGCCATATAGAAAGTGATTTGTACAGTCAGAGACAAATGTAAACCTGTAATTTATCATTAACAAGTATGTATGTATGTTTGTTTGTTGATAGTAACAGACTGTATGTCAAGTTTATATTAAGGTGACAGAACTTTGTTGGTAGTAAATGTGGACCAACTGACACACACAGAGAGAGAGAGAGAGAGAATGGAAGGAAGAAAGGAATGAGTGAGTGAATGGAGAGAGAGAGAAATACAACAATGTAATTCCATAAGCACTTACAGTTGATGTTGTTGTTGTAGTTCCTCAAGGTGTCTGGCCGAGCATCCCCGAGTTCCTATAGTTATACTGTACTTGTACTGTTGTTGTTGTTGATGCTTGTACTGTTGATATTGTTGTTGTTGTTGATGGAAGGAAGAACACAGTGGACAACAAACAATGAAGGTTCCTCAGTCTCTTGTTACAAGTCCACAACTCTGTAACAACAAAATACAACCTATTTAATTTATGGATGAGCAAAGATAAGGTTAATTCTATGTCTCTTATCTCTATTACAACTCCACTCTACAACTCTCTATATTACAACTCCACTCCACAACTCTGTAATAATAAAATATAACCTGTTTACTCAACTCTACAACTCTCTAATAACAAAATACAACCTATTTAATTTATGGATGAGCAGAGATATGTGAAGAAATGTATTAAGGTTAATTAATTCTATGTCTCTATTACAACTCAACTCTACAACTCTCGAATAACAAATTACAACTTATTTTGATGGTAAATTGGAGGGCTAAGCCAATCTTTTAAACTATGACAACAAACAACAACAGATCCATTATTAGTAACATTGAAGACATCTGTTTCCTGACATAATAATAATAATAATAATGATAATAATAATAATAATCGTCCAGTATATCTATGTATAATAATAATAATCACTGTATAGTTTACTCACCAAATTCATTAAGTAATTCACCCATAAGGCATTAACAAGGCTAAGATTCTTTCGTTTGCGTGCTTACAAACCAAAACGAACGACTGTGGAATCGACACCAAACAACAACAGATCCACTATTAGTAACATAGAGATAGAGAGAGAGAGAGACAGAGACAGAGAGAGAGACAGAGATAGATAGATAGATAAATAGAGAGAGAGAGAGAGAGAGAGAGAGAGAGAGAGACAGAGACAGACAGATAGATAGATAGATAGATAGATAGAGATAGATAGATAGATAAATAGAGAGAGAGAGAGAGAGAGAATTAATTTGGGTGGTGATAAAAAATGAGAAATTATTTGTGAGAAGAAAATATACAGAATAAAATTAGGGTCTTATGAATGAAATACTAGAACAGAAACAAAATTAAAAACTTGATTGTAAAGGCCATATGTAAGAATGTTGGTATTATTTTGTAAGCACGCAAACAAAAGAATGTTAGCCGTGTAAATGACTTGTGACTGAATTATTTAAAGAATTTTGTGAGTAAACTATACAGTGATTATCATCATTATTATTATTAAATGACTTCTGGCTGAATTATTTAATGAATTAGTTAAGTAAACTATAGAGTGATCATTATTATTAATATTATTATTATTATGTTCGATAGATTTTGTGAATGTGGAAAATAATGAAGCCTTACAAGTGTGGTTGGTTGGGAAGTCAACAAACCAATACCACTGTGGTATCAACCCTAAAATAATGAAGCCTTACAAGTGTGGTTGGTTGGGAAGCTAACAAACCAATATATACCACTGTGGAATCAACCCATAGTAATGTTGTAACACAATATATTATACACAGATGATAGATACACTTCTCATATGGTAAATTACTTATGTTGTTTAGAATAAAAACTGGTTCAGAGTGTAACTATCTGGTCATATTACCATTATTAAGTACAGTAAAATATCCACCCACACTTTCCTTCTATCGTGGTAAATATCTTGGTAATAAAGAACAACACGTGTATGATTTTGCAACACCTCATAATAATAATAATAATAATATCTACCAACATATCTATTTTGGTTGGACACCTTGGGCAAGACAGTTGTTTGGCTCCACGTATCATGTCTGTTTTTGTCGTCAGATAGTGCTTGTTCCAATCCCGCTTGGACAACAAAAACACGACATATTTACTCACCCTGTATTAAATTAAAAGGATATATTTTTTGGTTGGTAAAAAAAATATGAGAATAGATTTATGAAAAACCACGAACTCACCAAGAGTAAGTCAACAAATAAGTCAGTGAGTCAGCCACCTAGCCAGTCAGCCAACCAGCCAGTCAGCCAACCAGCCAGCCAGCCAATCAGTCAGCCAGTCAGCCAACCAGCCAGTCAGTCAGCCAATAAACCAAGGTGGTACAATTCCTGCAAAATAAAACTATATTAATACAGTATAATATTATCTTTCCTATATGCACGTGTCTGTATAATTATATACAATACAATATAATTATAAATGGTATATTAAACAGAATGGAATATGTAAAAGTCAAATAAAAATGTAAGAGAAACTGGATTTTTTTTCTGTTTACATAGTCGTAGAATTGAGATATAAAAGTTAAATAAAAAAATAAGAGAAACTGGTTTTTATCTGTTTACATAGTCATAGAATTGAGATGTAAAAGTTAAATAAAAAAATATATATTTTTTTTTACATAGTTGTAGAATTGACATATAAAAGTAAAAAAAAAAATAAAAAAACTTTTTTTTTTTTTTTTTACATAGTCATAGAATTGACATATGAAAGTTTAGAATTTGAATGTTAAAATGTGAGATATTTTAAGAGACTTTTGGACATAAAAAAAAGGTTTGAAGACCATTGTATTATAACATATCAGGCTTGGATTTAAGTACAGTCGGTGTCAAATATATATACACACGTACGTAGGCATATATACATACAGATACATACACACACGTATGTAGACATATATACACACAGATACAGACACATATATATACACACTTATAATACAGGCATACACACACGGTAATATACACACAGATAAAGTCAGTGTCAAATATAATGATCCATATAGGGGTAACTCACGTAAGAGTTTGACAGCTTCCCTCTGTTCCTTAGATGATAAACTTTACAATAAATAGGTTAACTACCATCTTTTAATTTAATACAAGCAGCTACACACTACTTAAAACAATAACACACACACACACAGGTTAACTACCATCTTTTAATTTAATACAAGCAGCTACACACTACTTAAAACAATAACACACACACACACACACACACACACACACACACACACACACACACACACACACACACTACTTAAAACAATAACATCATATGTGAACGTGAAAACATTAGACAGTAAATTGTTTGAGATTCCCATATGTGGATGATTATTATTAACACCGACTGTACATACATACATACAAACTGTATATTATATAAATCACACACGGCAATTAGGTTGATCTTACAAGGGACCCTGTCTTGTAGTAAAAAAAATTGGAGGAAAATGAGTCCTTCAAATATTGCCACGAAACACACACACCTATATGGAAGGAGGAATCAGAAGCCTCCAAACACACACACACACACACACACACACCTATATGGAAGGAGTTTGTTTTGTGGCATGGTTAGGAGGAATCAGAAGCCTCCAAACACACACACACACACATACATACAGTATCCAGACACGGACATACACACATCACTTGGAAGGAGCTGGTGTCTTTTTGTGTTCTCAGGAAGGAAGGAAAGGAAAGGAAGGAAAGGGAAAGGAAAGGAAGGAAAGGAAAAGGAAGGAAGGAAGGAAGGAAGGAAGGAAGGAAGGAAGGAAGGAAGGAAAGGGAAAGGAAAGGAAAAGGAAAGGAAAAGGAAGGAAGGAAGGAAGGAAAGGGAAAGGAAAGGAAAAGGAAAGGAAAAGGAAAGGAAAAGGAAAGGAAAAGGAAGGAAGGAAGGAAGGAAAGGGAAGGAAAGGAAAGGAAAAGGAAAGGAAAAGGAAAGGAAAAGGAAAGGAAAAGGAAAGGAAAAGGAAAGGAAAAGGAAGGAAGGAAAGGAAAGGAAAGGAAAGAAAGGAAAGGGAAAGGAAAGGAAAAGGAAGGAAGGAAGGAAAGGAAAGGAAAGGAAAGGAAAGAAGGAAGGAGAGGCAGGAAGAAGCAGAGTGAACATTAAGAAAAGGAAGGAAGGAAGGAAGGAAAGGAAGGAAGGAAGGAAGGAAGGAAAGGAAGGAAGGAAGGAAGGAAGGAAAGGAAAAGGAAGGAAAGGAAAGGAAAAGGAAGGAAAGGAAAGGAAAAGGAAGGAAGGAAGGAAAGGAAAGGAAAGGAAAGGAAAGGAAAGGAAAGAAGGAAGGAGAGGCAGGGAGAAGCAGAGTGAACATTAAGAAAAGGAAGGAAGGAAGGAAGGAAAGGAAGGGAGAAGCAAAGTGAACATTAAGAGAAGGGAGATATATATATATATTGATAGATGATAGTATTTGATTAAAAGATGTATTTTGATCAGTAATGAAATACTCTGGGCAAGATACTAAATGGAAAATAAGGTTATTAATGTTAGATGAAGTGTTGTATTCTAAAACCAACACCAATAGTGACAACAAACAGGTTACTTAGTTAGTTAGTGTTAAGGGGGTGTGGGAATAGGGGGGACAGGCTTGGGGGAGGTGAAGGTTAGGGGGGTGAAGGGGGATTTTGGGGGGTGCGGGAGTAGGGGACAGGATTGGGGGATGCGGGAGTAGGGGGCAGGCTTGGGGGAGGTTTAGGGGGGTGCAGGAGTAGGGGGACAGGCTTGGGGGGTGCGGGAGTAGGGGACAGGATTGGGGGGTGCGGGAGTAGGGGACAGGATTGGGGGGTGCGGGAGTAGGGGACAGGATTGGGGGGTGCGGGAGTAGGGGACAGGATTGGGGGCTGCGGGAGTAGGGGGACAGGATTGGGGGGGGGGGTTAGAGCGGTGCGGAAATAGGGAGCAGGCTTTCTACCCACCTCCAAGCCTGTCCCCTACTCCCGCACCCCCCTAAACCCCCCCCCAAGCCTGTCCCCCTACTCCCGCACCCCCTTAGACAGCAGTATGGTAGCAGAAATTTATAACAAAATATTGAGAAGGTAGAAGAGAAGTGTTAAAATGACAAGGAATGAAAATATGACATTAAAGGAGAAGGTTGTAGAACTTAAGGAACAACTTCAATATGTACAGCCAGCTGCAGAAATTCACGTCCATCTCATGTATTTAATATTGCTAATATGACCAGTTACTTGCATTCTGAACCAGTTCTTATTTTAACAAAAGTAATTTACCACATGAGAACTATATCTGTCATCTCTGTATTAAAATTGTATTATAACATAACTATAACTAATACATTATAACATTACTATAGTTAATATATTATAACATATGTAATTTACCATATGAGAACTATATCTGTTATCATCTCTGTATTAAAATGGTATTACAACATCACTATAGTTAATACATACACAGGTGGAAATGAAGCGAACTTATGCTGCCGACTGTACACAAACATAAATGAAGCCCTGGAGGAAAATGTTAGGTATGAAAGAAATTGGTGAGAAAATAATAATGAAGTAGAAAGAGAGAGTTGATTTGATATCCTGTGATTCAGTTGTGGAACAGGTAATAAACAGAACAGTGAGATAAACTCCAGGAATAGAAGCAGTTAATATTTTAGGTTAGGTTAGGTTACTATACGTTTCAGGGCCGGACAGACGGTGTTTTTCGTAAATATCTCTTAAACGAATTGTTGTATCAATATAATATTTCAGCACACTGTCTTTAACACCCGGGCGTAATTTATGGCTGACATACCATATTACTATATGTGTTATGTTAGGAGTTTACTGAGTAATATTAAGCCTAATCCAGTCATCATATCTAAGGCGTTATAGAGAATCGGACGAGTGTGGGGTACTCGTGTAACCCCTCCACCAACACCCCGAAATCCCCCCACACCATTCCTTCCTTCCCTACCACAATATCTCATTATCCCCCTCCCCATTTCACTCTTCACCCCCCTATTTACACAATCCCCCTTCCATTTTTTATTTTTTTTATGACAGTATGTATATACGTATCGTTCATTAGTAATATTGTTTAATACAGTTACCGTTGTGTGTGGACATGAAAACCAGGGTGGGTCAAATGACCATTAAAGCAATAGCTAATCCCGTTGTTAATGGCCGTATAGCCGGATAATAACCCACGTGTCTAAAGCGACCAGAAAAATGATTAATTTTGGTTTTGGGCAACCAAATATAATCGTTCATGGTTGCTCATGTGTTCTTTACCTTTTTAAATAACCAATTTATGCCTTAATTGAATATTCACAGTCTCCCGTATCCCCTCCCCCTCTCTCTGAGGTATGAGGTACCCCCCAGTCCTAGGTTATGACTCAAGTAGTGACAGGGTAGAAATCATTGACTACCGAGGCGCACCTATTAGCAACAATGTTGTCCATTTGCCCCGGTGGATGCAGGACAGAGTTTGTTCTTCGTCTTGCCATATTGTACAAACGTGAAAGCCAGTGATGATGAAGACGATGACGTTTTCCTTGACAGTGATTGTGAATACATTTTGTTTTATCATGTTTGCATAATTAAATCCTACACTATTATATATATATATATATATATATATATATATATATATATATATATAATTTGGTGATAATATAAATATAAAAGGGACAAGTCAACAAAATAACATTATATTAACTGGGCCAAGTTGACATTTTATAATGAATAGGTACACAGTATGTAATAACTTTTCCTAGAAGGTCCAGACCACAGGTAATGCCAGTACATCGTGTTCACTTGCATGGTTGACCATAAGGACTGCCAACATGGACCTTCTACATACTACATGTATGTAAACATGCTGTTGTACAGTAATTATCAAAGTGAAATACGTCTTGCCTCTATAGAATTGTACTGTACCATACTCTTAGTTAATAATCATATCTATACATATACATCTATATAACATTCTAATATATAATACAGTGATGGAAGAAATAGGGAGGGCCACGAGTGATGAGGGAGGCGAGGAGCTAGGGGGAAAAGAGGAGGAGGGAGGGGTGAGAAAGGGGGGATGTAGTTGTGGTTAGGAATGGTTTGGGAGGGTGTTGGGGGGGCCACACTTTCCTTCGAATGCGTCAATATGACTGGCAAGCTTTGTGCTATTTTTCACGAGTAAACTCCTCGCATAACACATATAGGAATATGGTATGTCAGCCATAAATTACGCCCGGGTGTTAAAGATAGTGTGTTGAAATATTATATTGATACAACGATTCGTTTAGGAGATATTTGCGAAAAACACCGTCTGTCCGGCGCTGAAACGGATAGTAGGTTAGGTTGGGTTGGGTTGGGTTAGGTAACAGAACAGTGAGATAAACTCCAGGAATAGAAGCAGTTAATATTTTAGGTGATAAACAGAATATAGAACAGGAAGTGGTGGTAGAAATTAACAAACAAAAAAAGTGAGTGAATGTCGAGAGAAATTAAAAGTTATCTTTGCAGAAATTTTTAGAAATTAATAGAAATTTTCTCGTGAGGTTGAATGGGCAAAACAAGGAAATAAAATAGAAGAAGAAGAGATTAAAAAGGTGATAAGAAGTAATGAAAAACTGCTAAGGTACAGTTGGTGTCAAATATAATATCCATATAGGGGTAACTCACGTAAGAGTTTGACAGCTTCCCTCTGTTCCTTAGATGATAAACTTTCCAATAAATAGGTTAACTACCATTGTTTAATTTAATACAAACAGCTACATACTACTTAAAACAATAATATCGATAATTCTGTGTCCCTGGTGTCCCTTCTCTGTGCAACAGGTTACTTAGGGTAGTAGGGATAGATGGGAAGGAGAATACAGGTGTATGTGTTTCTGGAGGATGAAAGTGGGAGGGACTGTTGGCCTGTCACACTGGGAATACACAGATATAGAGGAGGGTGTGTCACTATTATTGGAGGTGATAGTATATAATTATAGTATTTGTACCAATACACTTGCAGTACCTACATCAATATACGAGGTGTACACTCCATCAAAAAAGTATCGCGCATTTCCCTCGTAAAACATTCTGACACCTAAGACGATGGCTACTGAAAACGAGTTTGTTTATCATGATGTAGTGATCATTTACAGAACCATCGGACACCACCTGCGCCACACTTTTTTGATCCAGTGTACAGTCGGCGGCAAAAGTCCTGTCACCTCACTTGCTTCACCGAGGCACGCAATGTTCATAGACTCGAGATTATTAAGTGTAGAAAACGTGTGTATTTCTAAAGTCCATGAAAAATCCACACTGCATTGTCTCAAAACATGTTCACGAGTTTGTACGTCCAAACGAGACATGTCGAACATGAAACCGAACATGTCTGAGGCAATGTTTTGAAAATGTCTCCAAACATGTCTCAGTACCGTGTGGCCGAGGCTTAACACACACACACACAAACACCCATATGGAAGGAGCTTGTTTCATGGCATGGTTAGGAGGAATCAGAAGCCTCCAAACACACACACACACACACATCCATGGTACATACAATGTCTCCATATAAAGACTACATAACCATCGTATACACCATGAATGTTGTTGAATATGGTACAATGTAACTTTACAAATACCTACAGTAATCTATAATAATGTCTTGTTATTGTTGTTATTGTTGTTGTTGTTGTTGTTGTTGTTATAGATGGAAGGAGGTCTCATACTTGTACAACTCCAGTTAATTCCAAAACTCTGTAACAACCAAATCAGTTTATATATTTTTTTAAACCTAATAATTATACAATTTATAATTTTTACAAAACCTAATACATACACAGGTGGAAATGAAGCCAACTTATAATAATAATAATAATAATAATAATAATAATAATAATAATAATATTAATAATAATAATAATAATAATAATAATAATAATAATATTAATATTAATAATAATAATAATAATAATATTAATATTAATAATAATAATAATAATAATATTAACAATAATAATAATATTAATAATAATAATAATATCAATAATAATAATATCAATAATAATAATAAAAAAAAGAAGATGCAGAGAAAGATAAAAGGTTAAGACTATGTAACTGCAATACAACATTATTATTATTATTAGGTTTGTTGTTTTGTAATGATAAGAGTCACTTGGTAAACATTCACAATAATCAATAACTTCTCTTTCCATATAACCTGTGTAAGAATTTCTGTGGCAAACTGTATATGGGTTGATTCCACAGTGGTATTGGTTTGTAAGCTTCCCAACCAACCACACTTGTAAGGCTTCGTTATTTTCCAAATGGTGAGTATCCATATTCACAAAATCTATCCAACAGTTAGATAATAATAATCACTGTATAGTTTACTCACCAAATTCATTAAATAATTCACCCACAAGTCATTTATAAAGCTAACATTCTTTCGTTTGCGTGCTTACAAACCAATACCAACCACTGTGGGATTGACAAAAACAAGACATAAGTTAGGTTAGGTTACGCTAGGTTACGCTAGGTTAGGTAATGGTTAGATTAGGTTAGGTAATGGTTATGTTATGTTAGGTAATGGTTAATTGGTGTTTAAGCATTGTAATAAATATTTAGTATTATATTTAGATAATAATAATTGTTACATGGTTGGTGTGTGTGTGTGTGTACCAAAGAGAGATAGTGACATATTTACACTACACCACTTAATAGTAGTAGTAATAGTAGTGGTAGTAGGGTTGAGTAGGAGGTTAGGGATAAGTTTAAACCTCTATGTATTAATCAGATAGAGTTTGACACTTTTAATGGTTTGCCTGTTACCCTGGAAGAGCAGAAGGATGACTTCATTAAGGCACTAATTAGGAGATGAAGGAATTCAAATATCAAGTTAGAAAAAGTGAATGATTTATGGTACAGAATTAAGACAAGTAAATATAGGGAGGAAATTAAACAGATGGAAGTATGTGTTGGCATTAACTCATGAGGGTCTGTCTGCTGGGAGGACTTTTAGGGATAACCAAGACTGATGATAGGGTTAGCAGTTCATTTTATTGGGCAGGAATGTCTAACCAAGTCAAGAGATGGTGCTATAGTTGTGACAGGTGTCAGAAGATATTACCTAAGGGTATAGCAATAGATCTTGTACACCCTATTAGTCCTCCATCCTCACAGGACAATAGATGTGTACTGACATTAATTAATTATGTCACAACGTGGACCAAAACAGTAGCTTTATCAGTAATACAAACTGAAAGAGTGGCTGAAGCTTTACTAGACATTCTTAGCAGTGGGCTTTCCTCAAGAAATATTGAGTGATAGGGATTATCAGCTCACTTCAAACATAATGCAGGAAATATATAGACTCATTAGTGTAAAGCAATGTTTTATGTCTCCTTATCATCCAATGGCTAATGGTCTTTGTGACAAGTTTAATACATATATACATATACCACACTTTCATCTCCACACTGGACACTTGTTAAGAGTGTCCATTGGATTGGGACCGGTACCTACCAGTAGTTTTATTTGCATAGAGAGAGGTACCCCAAGCACACACAGGCTTTACACCCTTGGGACTGTTGTATGGTCACATGGTAAGGGGCCCTCTGAGACTGTTGTATGGTCACATGGTAAGGGGCCCTCTGAGACTGTTGTATGGTCACATGGTAAGGGGCCCTCTGAGACTGTTGTATGGTCACATGGTAAGGGGCCCTCTGGGACTGTTGTATGGTCACATGGTAAGGGGCCCTCTGGGACTGTTGTATGGTCACATGGTAAGGGGCCCTCTGAGACTGTTGTATGGTCACATGGTAAGGGGCCCTCTGAGACTGTTGTATGGTCACATGGTAAGGGGCCCTCTGAGACTGTTGTATGGTCACATGGTAAGGGGCCCTCTGAGACTGTTGTATGGTCACACGGTAAGGGGCCCTCTGAGACTGTTGTATGGTCACATGGTAAGGGGCCCTCTGAGACTGTTGTATGGTCACATGGTAAGGGGCCCTCTGAGACTGTTGTATGGTCACATGGTAAGGGGCCCTCTGAGACTGTTGTATGGTCACATGGTAAGGGGCCCTCTGAGACTGTTGTATGGTCACATGGTAAGGGGCCCTCTGAGACTGTTGTATGGTCACATGGTAAGGGGCCCTCTGAGACTGTTGTATGGTCACATGGTAAGGGGCCCTCTGAGACTGTTGTATGGTCACACGGTAAGGGGCCCTCTGAGACTGTTGTATGGTCACATGGTAAGGGGCCCTCTGAGACTGTTGTATGGTCACATGGTAAGGGGCCCTCTGAGACTGTTGTATGGTCACATGGTAAGGGGCCCTCTGAGACTGTTGTATGGTCACATGGTAAGGGGCCCTCTGAGACTGTTGTATGGTCACATGGTAAGGGGCCCTCTGAGACTGTTGTATGGTCACATGGTAAGGGGCCCTCTGAGACTGTTGTATGGTCACATGGTAAGGGGCCCTCTGAGACTGTTGTATGGTCACATGGTAAGGGCACCCTCTGAGACTGTTGTATGGTCACATGGTAAGGGGCCCTCTGAGACTGTTGTATGGTCACATGGTAAGGGCACCCTCTGAGACTGTTGTATGGTCACATGGTAAGGGCACCCTCTGAGACTGTTGTATGGTCACATGGTAAGGGGCCCTCTGAGACTGTTGTATGGTCACATGGTAAGGGGCCCTCTGAGACTGTTGTATGGTCACATGGTAAGGGCACCCTCTGAGACTGTTGTATGGTCACATGGTAAGGGGCCCTCTGAGACTGTTGTATGGTCACATGGTAAGGGCACCCTCTGAGACTGTTGTATGGTCACATGGTAAGGGGCCCTCTGAGACTGTTGTATGGTCACATGGTAAGGGGCCCTCTGAGACTGTTGTATGGTCACATGGTAAGGGGCCCTCTGAGACTGTTGTATGGTCACATGGTAAGGGGCCCTCTGAGACTGTTGTATGGTCACATGGTAAGGGGCCCTCTGAGACTGTTGTATGGTCACATGGTAAGGGGCCCTCTGAGACTGTTGTATGGTCACATGGTAAGGGCACCCTCTGAGACTGTTGTATGGTCACATGGTAAGGGGCCCTCTGAGACTGTTGTATGGTCACATGGTAAGGGCACCCTCTGAGACTGTTGTATGGTCACATGGTAAGGGGCCCTCTGAGACTGTTGTATGGTCACATGGTAAGGGCACCCTCTGAGACTGTTGTATGGTCACATGGTAAGGGCACCCTCTGAGACTGTTGTATGGTCACATGGTAAGGGCACCCTCTGAGACTGTTGTATGGTCACATGGTAAGGGGCCCTCTGAGACTGTTGTATGGTCACATGGTAAGGGGCCCTCTGAGACTGCTGAGTGACATCTGGTCTGGAGAAGCCAAAGATAATCAAGTTTACAACATGTATCAGTATGTGTTAGATTTAAGAAATGCTTAGAGGATATCTGAAACACCGCTCGGAATAACTTAAAATCATCAGGAGAAAAGTATATAAATATCATTATGATAAAAGAGCTAATAAGGATAGAGTGATAGAGGTTGGTGATAAGGTGTTAGTCTTATTACCAACCAGTACTAACAAATTGCTTTTAAACTGGAAAGGGCCCTATGAGATAGTAGAGAAAATTGGAAATTAAGATTACAGGGTCATTCTAAACCAGGGTTGTCAAACTCATTTACCCCAGCGGGCTAAATTGAATTAGAGTATACAGTACTCAGGCCAGATAATTATGAACAGATCCATACCACTTATTAAGGAAGTAATATAATAATAATGGATTAATGATAATAATAATAATAATAATAATGAAAATAATAATAAGAAAGGTAAATTTTATCTAAATTTGTGTTTACATGTTAAGTTATAAATACAAGTGATATAGATGTGTGTTTGACACTCCTGATATACAGTATACAGTATGTTACTTTACATGTATGTAATTAGGGTACACTTCTGTATTATTTTACATGTATCAAATTTATTGTGTAATTATTGTCATAGTTTTCATGGATTTGTACCATTTCATATTCCTGTACTGTCTCATAATAATACAAAGAAATACAAAAATTATCTCTTACTCTCTCTACCTCTCATACACACATACTCTCTCACACACACACACACATACATGTTCAAATCTCACTGTGGGTGGTGGTGGTGGCTTGGCGGCTGTGGAAGTCAGCTTTCCCACGGCGGCTGTAGAAGACATATTCTGTAGTGGTGGCTGGAGTCATGGCTGTGTGGCGGCTGTGTGGCTGTAATAATAATAATAATGTTAATAATAGTGATAATAATATATAATAATAATATACAATAATAATAATAATAATAATAATAATGATAATAATATATAATAATAATATACAATAATAATAATAATAATAATAATAATAGTGATAATAATATATAATAATAATATACAATAATAATAATAATAATGATAGTGATAATAATATATAATAATAATATACAATAATAATAATGATAGTGATAATAATATATAATAATAATATACAATAATAATAATAATAATAATAGTGATAATAATATATAATAATAATATACAATAGTAATAATAATAATAATAGTGATAATAATATATAATAATAATATACAATAATAATAATAATAATAATAATAGTGATAATAATATATAATAAAAATAATAATAATAATAGTGATAATAATATATAATAATAATATACAATAATAATAATAATAATGATAGTGATAATAATATATAATAATAATATACAATAATAATATTAATAATATTATACAATAACATTAATAATAATAGTAATAATAACAACTATTTTTATAATACCGTAAATATATCGTCACTCTCTTTCTCTCTCTCTCACACTCACTCACTCTCTCTACCTACATGTGGTGGGGACCCCAAAACACACACACACATACACACACGTACACTCTCTCTCTCTGACACACATACACACACGTACACTCTCTCTCTCTGACACACACATACACACACGTACACTCTCTCTCTCTGACACACACATACACACAGGTACACTCTCTCTCTCTGACACACACATACACACAGGTACACACTCTCTCTCACACACATACACACACGTACACTCTCTCTCTCACACACATACACACACGTACACTCTCTCTCTCTGACACACACATACACACACGTACACTCTCTCTCTCCCACACATACACACACGTACACTCTCTCTGACACACACATACACACACGTACACTCTCTCTGACACACACATACACACACGTACACTCTCTCTCTCCCACACATACACAAACGTACACTCTCTCTCTCTGACACACACATACACACAGGTACACACTCTCTCTCACACACATACACACACGTACACTCTCTCTGACACACACATACACACACGTACACTCTCTCTCTCACACACATACACACACGTACACTCTCTCTGACACACACATACACACACGTACACTCTCTCTGACACACACATACACACACGTACACTCTCTCTGACACACACATACACACACGTACACTCTCTCTGACACACACATACACACACGTACACTCTCTCTCTCCCACACATACACACACGTACACTCTCTCTCTCTGACACACACATACACACAGGTACACACTCTCTCTCACACACATACACACACGTACACTCTCTCTCTCTGACACACACATACACACACGTACTCTCTCTCTCTGACACACACATACACACAGGTACACTCTCTCTGACACACACATACACACACGTACACTCTCTCTCTCACACACATACACACACGTACACTCTCTCTCTCTGACACACACATACACACAGGTACACTCTCTCTCTCTGACACACACATACACACAGCCTGACCTTACCTGACCTGACCTAACCTAACCTAGACCGCATCAGACTACCGGGACCTAACCTGGGCAAACTACCGGGAAATAATCGTGATAAAGTACAATAAATGACCGGGGTAAAATACTGGGACCTAGCCGGATCTGGCAACACTGCTGCAAAACGGTAATTCTTTCAATAAATACCATTATTATTATCATTATAGTTAGGTTAGGTTAAAGGTGTGTGGGAGTAGGGGACAGGCTTGGGGGGTGTGGGAACAGGGGGAGAGGCTTGTGGGGGGGGGTAGAAAGCCTGGGTATTTATTGAAAGAATTACCGTTTTGCAGCAGTGTTGCCAGATCCGGCTGAGTCCCAGTATTTTGCCCAAGTCATTTATTGTACTTTATCACGATTATTTCCGGGTAGTTTGCCCAGGTTAGGTTCCGGTAGTCTGCCCAGGTTAGGTCCCGGTAGTCTGATGCGGTCTAGGTTAGGTTAGGTCAGGTCAGGTAAGGTCAGGCTAATTTCAAAGTGCCCCATTTGAATATGCCCTATTTTGGAAATGGGGCATTTGCAGAGGAAATGCCATAGAAGAAAATAGTCTTAGAATGGTCTAAATAAGTGGGTAATGAGGGTAGAAAAACCGTACCCAATAACGGTAATTCATTCAATATTTACCAAAGCCTGTCCCCTATTCCCACACTCCCTCTAACCCCCCCCCAAGCCTGTCCCCATATTCCCGCACCCCCTTAAGGTTAGGTTTGATTTACACCATGGGGGGGAGGGAGTATCAAATAATTTCATGACCTTCCTTTAGTGGCAACATTCCCCACAGTGTTGGTTGGGGCTTGTACTAAAGGTAAATAAAGAACTTACAAAAAATAAAAAGTGAATATGAGAAGCCTGGGGTCGATTACAGTGGTTGGTATTGGTTGGCAAGTACACAAACGAAAGAATGTTAGCCTTGTTAATGACTTATGGGTGAATTATTTAATGAATTTGGTAAGTAAACTATACAGTGATTATTATTATCTAACTGTTGGATAAATTTTGTGAATGTGTATACTCTGCTTGTGGTTGGTGTGGTTGGTCGGTAAGCAAACGAACGAATACCACTGTGGAATTGACGATGTTGTCAAAATTTATTATAGCCGTATTCAAGAACATCCGTGGTGTATACGATGGTGTGGTACTGTACGACGGCTCTGTTGTTTGTCCATGGACCCATCGTATCGGTACCATGCATAGTATACACCACCAACGTTCTTGAATAGCATATGAACAGACGACTTCGACTTACCTCTCTGAGTCTCTATAGTAAATAGTAAATATAATACCTTGTCCTTAGATTATCAAAAGTTTACCTTAGATTTCACGAGATTTAATTAATGGGTTGAATGCGTATTTTCCTTAGATGGTCAGAATATTACCTTAAATAGCCCAAAATTACGATACTCTTGAGTAATTACCTTAAGAATGAAAACACTGGTAATGGTGGAGACAGGCAGGGTTGCACTGCTTCACCTAAACAAAGTATCGTACACTATTGTCTAAATTATCGTAGTACAAGATTATTGTAAGCTGTATTAATCAATTATGGTACTATTATTGTACTACTACTATTACCAATATTACTACTAATACTACTACAACCAATATTACCACTACTACTACCACCAATATTACTACTACCAATATTACTAGTACTATTACCATAACCACTACTACTACTACTACTACTACCAATATTACTACTACTACTACCAGGACCAATATTACCACTACTACCACCACCAATATTACTACTATTACTATTACCAATACTACTACTACTACTACTACTACCACCACTATTACCACTATCCACCACTATCCACCGATATTCCTACTACTGTACTACCAATACAACACTGAATTATCGTACGCATAGCAACTCTCCAACGTTTATTATTATTTATCGAATTTATCATCTATATTATTATTCCCTCGCTTCCCACAGTGTGATATACCGATATATATATTTATAAACTATATCTCATAGCCACATGGACTTACCTAAGTTTCCAATATTTGAATAATTACGATAATACGCAAGGTTCCCAGACACCGACGCCATATTTAAAACGAGCGGGCAAATGCTGTTTTTATATATTATTTTTCTCTTCTATTTCTTATCTATCACTCCCCACGGTGGGTCACGTGGCTAAATTAATCTATTATCTACACATAAAAATTACAATCAACTTACCTAAGGCTGTAATTAATGATTACTGAGTCGATAATTGACAACCACTCACCTGCGTCAAACCGCGTTAAAATGGCGCCACACATGCGTAACCTTACGTAACGAATCTTCTAAGTTGCCAGATCCTGTTGGCAATGAACCCTATGATCTAACATCAGTTTTTCCATTTTAATATAAAAACTACGATGTTAATTCGTCGGGTTTGTCTTAAATTAACGACTATTTACTAAAATACAATTTCTCAGATAATAAGAGCTGCTGTTGATTGGTTATTTATTTAGATATTGACCATTCTAATTAGCCACATCACGTACTAATACATTTTGATTTTGAGTTGGTAATAATAAGTTAGGTTAGTTAGGTTTCGTCCGAATCATCTCCTACTGACCTTCGTCTATACATTTATTTAAATTATTCACTAACTACTATTCGTACGCAAATCATTTTAATTTGATAACGTAGGTATATTTTTTCGCAAAGCTGCTATAGTACAAAAATAACGAATTCCTAATTTTTTAGTGTCAATATTTAAACCCACGTCAATCTAGTTAGCAGAATCGGACCGTGAGATTTATTCTTTTTTTCTAACATTTCTAACGCCTTCCCATTCTCTAATCAAAAACCTTCCCATTTTCTATGACTTTTAAGGACCAACTATTTTAAAATTTAATATATTTTTAATGATGGACTATTATAAAACCCAATATATTTAAATCCTTCGTTTTCTATTCAGTCAACGTCCGATCTCGACCTCGTTATAATGTTGTACACCTTTTAAAATGAAGTTGGAGGACGGAGGAAACCTTAAATTGACCACAGGATGAAGGAAAAAGGAATTGGAGGATGAAGCAAGCCTTATATTGACCACAGGATGAAGGAAAAGGGAGACAGGGCAATTTATAACGGGGTACTTGAGAGTCAGACACACACACTCTCTCTCTCTCTCTCTCTCACACACACACGGACACTCATTCTCTCTCTCTCTCTCTCTCTCTCTCTCTATTCGTTGGCTCCGGCAAACAGTAATGCCAATTTGACCAATTTTCGGCTAGATCTAGCTGATTTGAAAATTATCTAGCGGGAAAAATATTGAAATTTTCAAGAGGATTTTACAAGAAGATTTTACAAGCGGATTTAACAATAAGATTTTACAAGAAGATTTTACAAGCGGATTTAGCAAGAAGATTTTACAAGAGGATTTGAAAGGCCAATCTAGCGGAAAATTTTAAGAGCCTTTCCTATAATTAATTTAGCGGATTTTCTTGACTAGTCGAGCGGATTACAAAAATTTGAGTTTGCATCACTGCAGTTAACAGTTAAGGGGGTGCGGGAATAGGGGACAGGCTTGGGGGGGACTAGGGGGGTGCGGGAGTAGGGGACAGGCTTGGGGGGGTTTGGGGGTGCGGGAGTAGGAATACAGGCTTGGGGGGTGGGTTAGGGGGGTGCGGGAGTAGGGGACAGGCTTGGAGGGGTTTAGGGGGGTGGGGGAATAGGCTTGGGGTGGGTAGAAAGCCTGTCCCCTATTCACGCACCCCCCTAACCCCCCCCAGCCTGTCCCTCTACTCCCGCACCCCCCTAAACCCTCCCCCCAAGCCTGTCCCTCTACTCCCGCATCCCCCCCCAGCCTCTCCTTCTACTCCCGCATCCCCCCCCCCAGCCTGTCCCTCTACTCCCGTACCCCCACTACCGTACACAGACACACACACATATTCCCGACAGGTCCAAGTGATGTCTCCAAAAATCGCTCTATTTCACTTACTCTCTACGTCTAAACTACAATGCCTAGAAAATTAAATTTAGATTCATTCTAAGCAGCAACTCTTCCTCTTTCGAATGAGATCAACCCCAACTCTCTATGACTCCTGGGTACAAAGATATCATGTGAAGAAAAGACATGTAACTTTTGGCCAGAGAGCGAGGTGTGTCAGTCCTGGGTCGGGGCGGTTGATGGCGGAGTTATTATTATTATTACTATTATTATTAAATGTCCCCCTACTCCCGCACCCTCTCAAGCCTGTCCCCTACTCCCGCACCCCACCCCCCCTCAAGCCTGCCCCCTACTCCCGCACACATTAAAATCCCCAAAACCCAAGGCAGAGGTGCATCAAATGGAGAGCGAGAACATATTTGCAACACTGTCAGCCATCACGCCAAACATTTACAACACTGACTGAGTACGGCTATCCCATTGCCACTCTGCTGGCTATAGCCCAGTCCCAAAAAAATCCGCCAAAAGTGGCTATATATCCTCGGTATTGACATTTTGGTGAAGTGTGTAGCCTGGTATAGCCTATGTATGTACTGTATATGTATTTATGTATGTGCAGCCTGGTATATATATGTATGTATGTGCAGCCTGGTGTATGTAATGTATATGTATGTACAACCTGTACAGACTGCTGGCTACGTTGTCAACACTGCTTACTGCTGGGTGGTGGTGGTGGTTGGTAGGACAATAACGCTTGGCTTATATCCATAAATCCAACCATAGGATAATCTTTGAAATAGTTTCATTCTCTTTCCCAACTAATTTTACCATGCACACAGTACTCAGAGCCATTCGTTGTGGTTTGTAAGCACGCAAACGAAAGAATGTTAGCCGTGTTAATGACTTCTGGGTGAATTATTTAATGAATTTGGCGAGTAAACTATTCAGTGATCATTATTATCTAACTGTTGTATAGATTTTGCGAATACGGATACTCACCAAATTCATTAAATAATTCACCCAGGAGTCATTAACACAGCTAATATTCTTTCGTTTGCGTGCTTACAAACCAATACCAACCACTGTGGAATGGACCCTATGTGTGTAAAGCAGTATATATATATATATATATATATATATATATATATATATATATATATATATATATATATATATATATAATAATACTTACTTACCTTTGGCCAGCAACATCTTGACACGAGAGGCATACAAACCCACACCATCCACTACACTATGTGGTAAAACACCCACACACACACACACACACATGCCAAAACACACACCCACACACACATGCCAAAACACACACACACACACACACATGCCAAAACACACACTCACACATGCCAAAACACACACACACACACACACACATGCCAAAACACACACACCCACACCCACATGCCAAAACACACACACCCACACACACATGCCAAAACACACACACACACATGCCAAAACACACACACACACACACCCACACATGATAAAACACACACCCACACCCACATGCCAAAACACACACACCCACACATGATAAAACACACACACCCACACCCACACATGCCAAAACACACACACCCACACATGCCAAAACACACACACCCACACACACAATTTAGAGACCAGAGGACGACACAGACCAAAACACACCCACACACAGACCAAAACACACACCCACACACAGACCAAAACACACACCCACACACACAATTTAGAGACCAGAGGAAGACACAGACCAAAACACACCCATACACACATGCCAAAACACACACCCACACACAGACCAAAACACACACCCACACACACAATTTAGAGACCAGAGGACGACACAGACCAAAACACACCCACACACAGACCAAAACACACACCCACACATGCCAAGGAACATCCAACCCAAAACCCCCAGTACACAATACAACAAACCAGTTTACTTAGTACAAAGGCATATAATAATGATGATTCCTTTCTATAGTGGTAAATAAATAATATACACAGTCCAATGAAATTCACCCATTTATTTATTATAAACATTAAGGTGATAATTCTTTTTTGTTACATTGGAGTGCCTTGATTCCTCCAGAGTATGTCAGGAAACAGGACCAGAATAACAAAAATAATAATAATAATAATAATAATAATAATAACAATAATAATGATAATGATAATAACAATAATAATGATAATGATAATAATAATAATAATAATGCCAGGAAATAGGACCAGAATAGCAAATATAATGGTGTTCTGTTGTTGCTTGGAATAGTTTGGAGGATTCAGTTGCTCCAGATTTACCAACACAAAACTTTCCCCTTAAGATGATATTCTCTTGGTGGGAAATTGAAGGACCACCCACTCACTACACTACCCACTCACCACTCACTCACTACACCACCCACTCACTACACTACCCACTCACTCACTACACTACCCACTCACTACACTACCCACTCACCACTCACTACACTACCCACTCACTCACTACACTACCCACTCCTCCAAACTATGTCAGGAAACAAACAAATCACATCAATATTACTATAGTCAAACCAGAATATACTGAGCCCTAGGGTGGGGTCCAGATTAAGAGTGGCATTGCCAAATCATCACCAAATCAAACCCATATCGTTAAAATTTTAATGCATAAGCCTATTTGTAGTAGCTGTAAGTATTCCATATATAATACAATGTTAAAAAGAAGTATTTATAATAACGAGTTAGGTTCATTGTAAGTATATTTACAACTCTATACAACATGTAACATGCTATTTTGTACATGTTGCCACATCTCCTGTGACAAAGGGTTAATGGTGGGTCAAGGATGTGTGTACTCATACATATCAGTCACCTGGTCATTCTCACACCAACCACTATGGACCACACACCAACCACTATGGACCACACATCTCACAAGCACGTCGGTGTTCTCCACAGCTAAGCCAAGGAAATTATTTATAATGTAAATAGATATTTCCTCCATGAGGCAGCCAATAGAGGACCCCTATTAGATCCCTCTCAGTCAGTTGCTGGTACAGCGAAGGCAACCCCATTAAATTTATCGCAGAGAATGTTGGATACCATGTGGGTATGTTTTGGTGATGATTTGGCAACGCCGCTCTTAATCCTCGACCCTACCCGAAGGCTCAGTATATTCTGGTTTGACTATAGTGTTGTGGTAAATAATATACAGTCCAATTATAATTATATAGACTAAGGTGAGATTCTCTTGGTGGTAAATTGAAGGACTACCCACTCACTACACTACCCACTACCCACTCACCACCCATCCACTACCCACTCACCACTCATCCACTACCCACTCACCACCCATCTACTACACACCCACTACCCACTCACTACACTCACCACTCATCTACTACACACCCACTACCCACTCACCACACACTCTTCCAAACTATGTCAGGATGGTATTGCCTGGGTGACCGAAGCCGTTCCCAGGTTCTCGTGCCTCAAAATAGGGCGGGGGGATGTTGTGATCGTTTGGCCCCCATAGCTTCCTTCCTTGGGAGACATATAAGAAGAGGCTGGATGGAACCATTGTAGATACCTGTCCAGGATGTAACACAACACCTCATTCTATTAAACACATTATTGAAGACTGTAATACACACAAACACACTCACCAACAACACAACATACACTCTGTGAATGTCTGTCTGTCCAGGATGTAACACAACACTACATTCTATTAAACACATTATTGAAGACTGTAATACACACAAACACACTCACCAACAACACAACATACACTCTGTGAATGTCTGTCTGTCCAGGATGTAACACAACACCTCATTCTATTAAACACATTATTGAAGACTGTAATACACACAAACACACTCACCAACAACACAACATACACTCTGTGAATGTCTGTCTGTCCAGGATGTAACACAACACTACATTCTATTAAACACATTATTGAAGACTGTAATACACACAAACACACTCACCAACAACACAACATACACTCTGTGAATGTCTGTCTGTCCAGGATGTA
The DNA here is from genome assembly GCA_033782935.1 of Petrolisthes cinctipes. Lineage (NCBI taxonomy): Eukaryota > Metazoa > Arthropoda > Malacostraca > Decapoda > Porcellanidae > Petrolisthes > Petrolisthes cinctipes. The sequence continues at coordinate 194,565 of JAWQEG010003492.1, read as the reverse complement.
ACACAACACTACATTCTATTAAACACATTATAGAAGATTGCAATGTATACAAACACACTCACCAACAACACAACAACATACACTCTGTGAGGGCACTGTGGGAAAGCCTGGTTCAGGCCATGGCCTTCCTCGGGAGCCAGGGTTGGCAAAAAACTCACTTGTTTTTTTAAAGCCCAACCCACCTCGGTTTTTTCTTTCTTTCTTTTTTTTTTCAAAAAAGCCGGGGCAAAAGCGGGTTTTTTCAAAATTTACCGTGGTGGATACTTATGGATCAGAGAACAACAAAGAAAGGTACAATTCCAAGGAGGTTGTGTCAATATTTCAAGGACTTGTTAAGTTGTCCTCCTAGTTCACTATCCATTGAGAGAATGTTTTCAACTTTTGGTCCTGTACTATATGGTCAAAACTGAGAAACAGGTTTGGGGTGGAGAAGGCCACAAACCTTGTACCTGACAATGAATGACACAGATGAAGAAATGTAAATAACATTCACTGAGATAGCTATTAGTTAAACCTAAGAAACATATATATCCAGTATAGCTATTTGTGGGCTCAATACTTCACAATTTGCCAATAAATATCTTAATTTCTTTCATATTATTTTAGTGTTATTGAGGAAAAGAATTATGTTTATAATTGATAAGGAACAAAACTATTGCAAAATAAAAAAATAAATTTCAAATTATAATTAGAGGAGGAAAGCTATAAAATATATTTTTAAAATGGTGAAGAATCCGACAAATTTATTTTCTTCTCTGAAGTAAGGAAAAACATTGTTATTTGTCAAAAAATCTCATTATGTCATGTTTGCAAGATATTTTTTCATTAAATAAGAAATGGGCATCCTCATTTGAAATAAGTTATTTTGTTATATTAGAATAATATAAATTATTTTGAAGCCAAAAATATCAAATGGAAGAAAAATATTTTAGTAGTTACAAAAGCTGTTACCAAAATAGAAGTTATTATGATTTGTCTTATTTAGTCAAGAACATTGTTATTTGTAAACAACTCAAGTTTTATAATGATTACAATTCCTTAATAATAGATTAAAGGTACTTGGCAATGATTAATAGTTAATCTTAAGTATCTATGATTTAATGTTGATATTGTGTGCTATAATATAAAAAATCAATAATTTAAAATACAAAATATATTAAATATATTATTTTGAAAAAACCCAGGAAAGTGGGCAAAAATATGGGTTTTTTCAAATGTTTTTTTTTTTTTTTAAACCCAGGTGGGTAAAACCGGGTTACCCACATTTTTGCCAACCCTGTCAGGAGCTGGGGGCTGCTGGGCCAGACACCTTCATGGCCTTCCTCAGGAGCTGGGGGCTGCTGGGCCAGACACCTTCAACAACAAGAACAACCTGTAAACAAAGTGTTCCTTTAATATCAACAACAACATTATTTCATTAACTCTAAGTCAGTAATTGTATCATGTGGTTCAGAAGAGGATTTAGGTTTTCAACAGAACCTTTCTCTGTGTGGTTCATATTTCATCATGACAACACTATGAGTCCATTCCACAGTGGTTGGTATTGGTTTGTAAGCATGCAAACGAAAGAATGTTAGCCGTGTAAATGAATACGGATACTCAGCTTTTGGAAAATAATGAAGCCTTACAAGTGTGGTTGGTTGGGAAGCTTACAAACCAATACGACTGTGGAATCAACTCTAAAATAATGAAGCCTAACAAGTGTGGTTGGTTGGGAAGCTAACAAACCATTACCACTGTGAAATCAACCCAATAACAAGGCTATCAATTCCTCCAAGCTATCCTGACAAACACACAACACAACACAATAATTAAGATGCAAGTAGTGTTGGTAAATCTGGAGCAAATGATTCCTCCAAACTATTCCAAGCAACAGAACACCTTTATTTTTGTTCACCTGCTGGTCCTGTTTCCTGACATACTTTGGAGGAATCAAGACACTCCAATGTAACCAGAGTGAATTACCTCCTTAATGTATACTGTAGTATACTTTTTGTACATTGGAGTGCCTTGATTCCTCCAAAGTTTGTCAGGAAACAGGACCAGATGAACAAAATTAAAGGTTTTCTGTTGCTTGGGATAGTTTGGAGGATTCAGTTGCTCCAGGATTAGTTTGGAGGAATCAGTTGCTCCAGATTTATATTGGAGTGCCTTGATTCCTCCAAAGTATGTCAGGAAAAACACCCACATGAAGAAAAATAATGGTATCCTGTTGTCTGGAAAAATAGTTTGAAGGAATCAGTTGCTCCAGATTTACCACTCAAACCAATGTGCTATATCTTCTGTTAAAGTCTGTACTAAGCACACAAACAAAATAATTTTTAGCTGTGTAAATGATTTCTGGGTGAATTATTTAATGAATTTGGTGAGTAAACTATACAGTCATCATCATTATCTAACTGTTGGTTAGATTTTGTGAATGTGGATACTCACCTTTTGGAAAATAATGAAGGCTTACAAGTGTGGTTGGTTGGGAAGCTAACAAACTAATACCACTGTGGAATCAACACCATGGTAGATGACTAAACATGTCACAGAATTAACACCACATTAATTGATGGATTGATATTAGGTGCTACAACAGCGAGGTCATATGACACCTGAGGAAGAAGGTGATAGAGAGGTGGTGGGATGGTAAGCACAGAAGGTAAAATATATATATATATATATATATATATATATATATATATATATATATATATATATACTCCCTTGACAGACATACAAACATATTATAATATACCCACTTGACAAACATATATATACATACCCTGCTTGACCTTATAGACGAGCCTTGGTGCCTTCTGTGGTGGTGTTAGCCTGAGGTGCGGGAATAGGGGGGGGTTTAGGGGGGTGCAGGAGTAGGAGAACAGGCTTGGGGGTGCAGGAGTAGAGAAACAGTCTTGGGGGGGGGGGTTAGGGGGGTGCGGGAATAGGGGACAGGCTTTCTACCCCCCCCCCCCAAGCCTGTCCCCCTATTCCCACACCCCCCAAACCTTAAGAACCCCCCCCCCCCCAAGTACTGCATCACATCACTAGTGTTTCTTACAGTAGACCTCTTGTAAATATTTATACGTCTCCCATCTTGGTGGTGTGACCTGTAAATATTGATTGATATTAGACACCATAACAGCCAAGGTCATATGGCACCCGAGGAAGAAGGTCATTGACAAGTGGGACAGTCAAGGGGGAAATTTTGTGTTGGTAAATCTGGAGCAACTGATTCCTCCAAACTATTCCAAGCAACAGAACACTATTATTTTTGTTCTTCTGGTTCTGTTTCCTGGCATACATTGGAGGAATCATGGCACTACAATGTAACAAAAAAGAATAAATAAGAAATAACCTACTACAATAATATTTAATGTAACAAAAGTGAATTACCTCCTTAAGGAACCCTGTGATGTAGTCAGATAATTGAAGGTAAACGACTCCTTCAAATATTGCCATGAAACTCCACCTATATGGAAGGAGCTTGTTTCATGGCATGGTGTGGAGGAATTAGAAGCCTCCAAACACACACACACACACACACATTCTCTCTCCCTAACACACACACCTATATGGAAGGAACTTGTTTCATGGCATGGTCTGGAGGAATCAGAAGCCTCCAATTTTCAAACCTAATCACAAGGTCCTTAAGTACCAAAGGTAACAGATGAAATAGAATGTACAGCCACAATGTAATAACCACAGACACCTTCCTTTCCATCATGCAAATAAATCACTATCATATCAAACTATAATCTTCAAAATAACACCTAAAGTCAACTAAACTCCCTTAATTATTATTATGTATGTGTGTGTGTGTATGTACAGCCACAATGTAATAACAACAGACACCTTCCCTTACAATGACATCACGCAAATAAATCACTATCATATCTAACTATAATCTTCAAAATAACACCTTATATCAACTCAACCCCCTCAATTATTATTATTATTATTATTATTGAGGTGGTGCAAAATCATACACGTGTTGTTCTTTATTACCAAGATTATTATTATTATTATTATGAGGTGGTGCAAAATCATACACATGTTGTTCTTTATTACAAAGATTATTATTATTATTATTATTATATTTACTACGATGGAAGGAAATTCTTTCAATATTTATCGGTCATTAACACGGCTATATAACATTCTTTCGTTTGCATGTTTACAAACCAATACCAACCACTGTGGAATCGACCCAAGGTACCATAGACACCTCTAACTAGATAAATACCAAAAAAAAATAACGATATAGAGAAAAAAAAATAATGGCGACGAAGGAGATAGAGTGAAGAAAGAAAAAATAGAACTAAAAAATGGGCCGTATTCAAGAACATCCATGGTGTGGTACTGTACGACGGCTCTGTGGTTTGTATATGGAGTCATCGTATCGGTACCATGCCATCGTATGCCCTACGAACGTTCTTGAATATGGACCATGTGCTTACTTACCTGTTTTTTTTTCCCCCCTACTTTTGCTGTCAGTGTTGCCAGATGATACAGTTATCAGCGTTGCCAATAGTATGTTTATTATAGCCAAGTCGAGGTGAGCTGTAACGGCAGTAGCCCAAAATATAGCCAGCCCAATACCCCCCAATTATATCATGCTGTCCCCCCTATTCCCGCACCCCCCAAGCCTGTCCCACTATTCCCGCACCCCCCAAACGTATGTGTGTGTGAGAGAGAGAGAGAGAGAGAGAGAGAGAGAGAGAGAGAGAGAGAGAGAGAGTTTATGAGTGCTGTCAATAAACAGAATAAAAAATAGTGATAATTATATAACTTATGTAAATTTAAGATAAAATGGAGTAAAAAAATAATAAAATTAAAGAAAGAGTCATGGAACTACAGCAAACAAAGGATAAAAATAATTAATATATGTGCCGATGAAAAGGTTACACACCCACAGTGGTTGGTATTGGTTTGTAAGCATGCAAACGAAAGAATGTTAGCCGTGTAAATTACTTATGGGTGAATTATTTAATGAATTTGGTTTGTAAGCGCAAACGAGAGAATGTTAGCCGTGTAGATGACTTCTGGGTGAATTATTTAATGAATTTGTTGGTGAATAAACTCTATCCAAAGAAAACTTCTGCCTGTGATCTCTGAGGATAAAAGATATATTCATATTTGTTTCTTTTATTACTTTGATGACAGTGGAGTAAGTTTATTACATATATAAAATAATTTACAGCAATTTCTGACTTATGCTGTTATGGAAATCGGTCTTTAATTCGTGATATTATTACTTTAATTCGTGATATTATTACTAAGTGATGTAAATCATATATAAATAAGTCATCATTTGTAGACATTTTTAACCCCACGAACCTTAAACTATTCCAAAATAGCCCCAATTTTAATTAAACAAATCAAGGAGAATGATAGTCTGCGTCGCTGTGTTATGAGATAGGGAGGAGTGTCGCCAGCCAGCCTGTTCGGCGGCCATCTTGGAACTCCCGTACGTACTTGTATAGTGTGTTTCTATCCACAGTTATTGACATTTCCCTGATTTGTAAAGCATTGTATCTTGTTATCTAATTATCCAGGTTTTGTTAAATCAATTAACATGGCTGAGATAATGTCTTCAATTATTTCAATTATTATAATGAGGGGAAGTGCAAGCAATCATGGCCGCCAACCCACTTCAGGTCACTAAGTAGCCAAATTGGGCTTTAAAACCGCGGATGTTGCAACATTGTTATAATTTTATATACACATTCGTATCGGCTTTATTTAATTAATAATGTAATTTACTGTCATATTTCACAGAAAAAACAATACATAATAATTAATATATTTTTAGCTTTCATAATTTATTATAATATTACAAAAATAACTAAGAAAATTTGTATTTATATTTTGGTGCACAGAGCCGAAATGAACAAAAAGAACCGAATCATCAAAAAAATTCCCTAGGTCCTGGGGTTTTCTTTAAGTAACTTTAACTTAATTACCAGGTATTTAATTAAAATACCTTGAATATTGGAAATTTCCTTAAAAAAATTGTTGAGCATTTTGTAAATACTGGGAAATATCCTGTATTTTCATTCAAAAACACAATAATTAACATCTTTTTTATATCTAACTATAATATAGATACAAATATCAGTTGTAATAGAATTATTTGATTAATATGAAGGATTTGTTACTACTCGTGTGTGTGTGTGTGTGTGTGTGTGTGTAAGTATGTGCATGTGAAATGTGTGTATCTGTGTGTATATGGAGAAGTGTGTGTATGTGGGTGCATGTGGAGAAGTGTGTGTGTGTATATGTGAAGTGTGTGTATGTGTGTGTATGTGTATGTGGAGAAGTGTGTGTGTGTGTGTGTGTGTGTGAAGTGTGTGTGTGTGTGTGTGTGTGGAGAAGTGTGTGTGTGTGTGTGTGAAGTGTGTGTGTGTATGTGGATAAGTATGTGTGTGTGTATGTATATGTGAAGTGTGTGTATGCATGTGTGTATATATAATATGTGAAGTGTGTGTGTGAAGTGTGTGTCTGCATGTGTGTGTGTATATAATATGTGAAGTGTGTATATATGTGTGTGTGCATATGTGAAGTCTGTTCTTCTTTCTCTATTTTTCTGTTCTTCTGTGTTGTTCTCTGTTCTTCTTTCTTTATTTTTCTGTGTTCTTCTTCTGTGTTCTTCTGTACCACTACACACACACACACACACACACACACTCTCTCTCCCTCTCTCTCCATCTACATTTCACACAAACACACACACACACACACACTCAATCACACACACACACACTCCCCCTCTCTCTCCATCCACATCTGACACACACACACACAAACTCACACACTCTTTCCCTCCCTCACACACACACACACACACACACACACATTCCCCTCTCTCTCCATCTACATCTCTCACACACACACACACAAACTCTCTCCATCACACACACACACAAACTCACACACTCTCACACACACAAACTCACACACTCCATCACACACACACACACACATTCCCCCTCTCTCTCCCTCCCTCACACACACACACACACACACACAAACTCACACACACACACACACATTCTCCCTCTCTCTCCCTCCCTCACACACACACACACACACACACAAACTCACACACTCTCTCCATCACACACACACATACACACTCTCCCTCTCTCTCCCTCCCTCTCTCTCCCACACACACACACACACACACACACACACACACTCTCCATCTACATCTGTCACACACACACACAAACACACAATCTCACACACTCTCTCCCTCCCTCACACACACACACACATACACACACACACTCTCTCCCTCCCTCACACACACACAAACAAACACACACACTCCATCACACACACACACAAACTCACACACTCTCTACATCACACACACATACACACACACACACTCTCTCCCTCCCTCACACACACACACACACACACACTCTCCTTCCCTCACACACACACACACACACACACACACATACACTCTCTCTCCATCACACACACACAAACTCACAAACTCACACACTCTCTCCATCACACACACACACACACACACACATAAAAAAATATATATAATTTTTTTTTTATAAAAAAAAATTATAAATTTTTTGTTATAAAATATTTTTTTTATAAAAAAAAATTATAAAAAAATGTATAAAAAAAATTTAATAAAAATTTTTTTTTATAAAAAAAAATTTTATAATTTTTTTTTTTTTATCATTTTTTTTTTTTTTTTTTTATAAGGTTTGAACAACTGTGCGTCTCCCTACAACACACATTTGTTCGAATTATCAAAGCTTGGCTAGTTGCGATTCATCGTGCCAAGGGATCAAGACAATTTCTGACCGCGAGTGTACAGGGAGCAACCGCGTATGTACAGGGAGCAACCGTGTACATACAGGGATGGAATGCCCAGTGTATTATACAATCAAAATATACATTTATCTTTATCTTTGCAGTGGTGTATGTGTAGGGGAGGAAGGAGGGAAGGACAGGGAGAATATGAAGGGGTGTAGTGGTGTATGTGTAGGGGAGGAAGGAGGGAAGGACAGGGAGAATATGAAGGGGTGTAGTGGTGTATGTGTAGGGGAGGAAGGAGGGAGGGACAGGGAGAATATGAAGGGGTGTAGTGGTGTATGTGTAGGGGAGGAAGGAGGGAGGGGCAGGGAGAATATGAAGGGGTGTAGTGGTGTATGTGTAGGGAAGGAAGTCATTTACACAGCTAACATTCTTTCGTTTGCATGCTTACAAACCACTACCAAACACTGTGGAATGGACCCTTAGTTATATATTGGAGACTTGGGGCTGGAGACTTGTAGATGGAGAGAGAGGGGGAGTTTGTGTGTGTGTGTGTGTGTGTGATAGAGAGAGTGTGTGAGTGTGTGTGTCTATTAACCCAGCTTGGTAGAGTCCATTTCTACTCGTTGTTTATCAGTAATTACCACGTTAAGGGGGTGCGGGAGTAGGGGACAGGCTTGGGGGGGGGTTGGGGGGTGCGGGAATAGGGGGACAGGCTTGGGGTGGTGGGGGAATAGGGGGACAGATTTGGGGTGGGTAGAAAGCCTGTCCCCTATTCCCGCACCCCCCAAGCCTGTCCTCTTATTCCTGCACCCCCCTAAACCCCCCCAAGCCTGTCCTCTACTCCCGCACCCCCCTAAACCTCCCCCCCCCAATCCTGTCCCCCTATTCCTGCACCACCTTAACATAAAGTAACTTCAAATTTATCAGCGTGATGGTTTGGGTTTCATAAAAAGTATTTAAGTCAGCTGTTAAATTTCTCATTCCTTCCCATTCTTCTTCAACCCTTCCCATTCTTCTTCAACCCTTCCCATTCTTTTTCCAACCCTTCCCATTCTTTTTCCAACCCTTCCCATTCTTTTTCCAACCCTTCCCATTCTTTTTCTAACCCTTCCCATTCTTTTTCCAACCCTTCCCATTCTTTTTCCAACCCTTCCCATTCTTTTTCCAACCCTTCCCACTCTTTTTCCAACCCTTCCCATTCTCTTTCCAACCCTTCCCATTCTTTCTCCAACCCTTCCCATTCTTCCTTCAACCCTTCCCATCCTCTTTCCAACCCTTCCCATTTTCCCAGCCAAGGAGAATAGGAAAAAGATGGACCTAATTAAATTTCCGAAAATTTGACGTCCACTTGTCATACAAATTATAATGAAACGAGGCATTGACGAGTGTGTAGACTATGATATTTGGGTTTGTTGTTGTACTATAAGGTTATACAAACCATATAACACGTGTAAGACTCGTAAAGAGCTAATATTAACACTAAAATAATGATCATTCGGTTATAGCCAATCAGCGATAATCTTCGAGTATTGATTTTTTGAGGTGGGCCAATCAGAGCGAGTTACAATAAGCGCTTAATTTGAACTGTTATTATGTCCCGTTTAAGTATGTGCCTCCAAACTATTCCAATCAAAAGGACACCATTGTTTTTGTTCATCTGGTGCTGTTGTTTCCTGGCATAGTTAGGAGGAATCATGGCACTCCAATGTAACAAAAGTGAATTACACCCTTTAGGAGGTGCGGGAATAGGGGGAGAGGTTTGGGGTGGGGGTTAGAGGGTTGCGGGGGGGGTTTGGGGGCTGCGGGAGTAGGGGGACAGGCTTGGGGGGGGGGGGTGCGGGAATAGGGGACAGGCTTTCTACCCACCCCAAGCCTGTCCCCCTATTCCTGCACCCCCCAAACCCCCCCTCCCCCAAGCCTGTCCCCTACTCCCGCACCCCCTTAATGTGAAGTAAAATTAACACCGAGAGACACATACGAATACCACTGTGGAATTGACTCTTAATTAATCTTGGTGTGGGGTAGGCACGGACGGCTGTGTGGGTGTGGGTGTGTGTGTGAAGGTGGTGTGTGTGTGTGTGTATGTGTGAAGGTGGTGTGTGTGTGTTGGTGGTGTGTGTGTGTTGGTGGTGTATGTGTGTGTATGTGCTTCAAATAGCTTGATCGAGTATTAAGCGAACTCGAGTAAATATGAAACAGGATAAGTGTTGTAATTGGTTCACTAGTATGTTAATTAAATGATTCGAAACTTCAACAAGACCTAGATACAAATTTTGGATTGCGAGTGTACATTTGAGTGTTTGTTATTTGACCAATTGAGTAATAGATTGGTAGTGTCAGTACTCGGTAATCAAATGTAAACTTTTCTGTTATGTAATGATAGATATGTTGTTCAAATGTAAATGTTTAGAAAATTCATCATGTAAATATAGCTGTCTGCCTTTGTAATATATAATTATTAATGGTTTACGATTTTCGAGTGTTAATGAAGTGTCTGTGTCAGTGGTTTATTTGATATGAATGCGTTTACAGAAACAAGATTGTAGCCGAGTAAGAATACAGTTTGGACCCCTACCTACCAGAGTGTCAACCTTCCCAGTAGACACACACAACTATAGTTGGGCCGACTCACTCTGAACACACTGGGAAAGATTTTCAGTGCAGTGTTGAATGAAAGATTGTGCAGATGGATTGAGAGATTCAGTGTGCTGGGTGAAGAGCAAAATGGCTTCCGTAAAGATAGGAGAGCTGAAGATAATATGTTTGTGGTGAATGAACTGATTGAAAGAAAGAAAAAGGATGGATGTAAGCTATACCTATGTTTCTTAGATATAGAGAAAGCTTATGACAGGGTTGATAGGAAGATGCTATGTAGAGTCTTAGAAAAGATAGGTGTGAGTGATAAATTAGTAAATATTGTGAGAAGTATGTATGAGAACACAAGAGCAATGTACAGGCTGGGAGATCTAGAAACAGAATGGGTAAGAAGTGAGAGAGGAGTTAGGCAAGGATGTATACTTTCTCCAACCCTATTTAGCTTATACACAGAAGAACTAGCCATGAGAACAAGAGGAATGAATGCAGGAGTAAGGGTTGGAGATGACAAGATATGTATGTTACTGTATGCAGATGATGTGATAGTTATGAGTGAAACAGCAGAGGAACTTCAAAGGATTTTGGATGTTGTAGGTGGGTATGGGAGAGATTTTGGTGTGAAATTTAGTAATGAGAAAAGCCAAGTAATGATTGTGAATAGAACAGATGATGAGAGAGAACACACATGGAGAGTGGAAGAGAATGTTCTAAAACAGACTGATGAATATAAGTACTTAGGGGTATGGCTGAGTCCAAGTGGAAGTGAAAAGACCAAGAATGAAAAGATTAGCATGACGAACCAATGGGTTGGACAACTGGCAAGTGCAGCGAGGCTGAGAGCAAGCAAGTATGATGTGGTGAGAGAAGTATGGAAGAGTGTGGCTGTCCCGAGCATTATGTATGGCATGGAAGTTATTGCATGGAAGGAGAGTGAGATAGACAAGTTAGAGGTGGGACAGAACCGAGTAGCGAGAATGGCACTGAATGCACCAAGGTATGCAGCGATAGCAGCTTTGAGAGGTGATATGGGATGGAGTACATTCAGAGAAAGACTGGTGAAAGCAACCCTTAGATACAAAGTAAGACTGGAACGAATGGAGGATACAAGACTGGCAAGAAAGGTTTATATGTGGAACATTAGAAACGGTAAATGGGGAAAGAAGTGTGAGAAAATGGTATATATGAATGGTATGGTAGTTAGAGGAATTATGCATGAGTGGAAAATAATGAGCAGGAATAGAGAGGGGCTAGACTGGGATGCAAGAAAGTGGAAAAGTGAGATTGACAAAGAAGTGAAATGCCTGGGGTTAAGAAAGTGGAAAAATGATATGGAACAAAAGGAAACTCTTGTATGGTATAAGGAGAAAGAATGCCCAGAGTATGTGAAGTGGTATGAGGGAAGTCTGGGTGGTGATCTACTCTTTCGAGCCAGAGCACAATGTATGGAGGTGAATGCAAGAAGTTATAGATGGTCTGAATCCCGAAGCAAGGTATGCCAGATGTGTGACACAGGAGAGGATGAAACGGTAGAACATTTGATGCTGGGATGTGAGAAGTATGAGAGAAACAGAACAGAGATGATGCAGATCATCCTGACTGAAATGGAATGTGATGGAATGGAACTAACAGGGAGAGAATGGATGATATTACTGTTAGGTCTGTGTGAGCAGACCACAGATGAAATGATTGGTGCTGTGAAAGAATTCTTGGAGACAATGTGGTATGCAAGATGTAGAAAGTGAATAGATATGCGTGGTATTGTGTTTTTTTTTTTCGATTTCTATTTACAGGAGCTGCCGATACAAAGGCCAACCCTGGAATAAACACCCGGGGTACCAGCAAGAGCAAGAGCAACACTGAAAAACAAAATTGAGCATTTTGTAAATACACGGAAATATCATGTATTTTCATTCAAAAACACAATAATTAACATCTTTTCTGTATCTAACTATGTTATAGATACAAATATTAGTCACAATAGAATTATTTGATTAATATGAAGGATTTATTACTACTCGTTCCCTTCTTCTTCCTCCTACTTGACAAGCAGATCTGGCAACACTGTAGCCAACGCCGTATTGTTGTTTATTATTAAAAGCTTAGGGCCACTCAGTATTTTTTTTCCTTATTATTCAGGGAAAGTAAGACTAATGATGAAAACTGTCACTTGTACGGCACCTGTTAACATTGCTGTGATTAAATATTGTAAGTATGAGTTATATTTGGTGTGATATTAATGATATATATAAGGATAAATTAACACAAGTACTTCATTCACTATATTGTATATTTTTAGTATCATTACTCACTATTTTGGACCACTCACTAATTGGACACTTTTCATGGTATTAGTATAGAAGTAGTTCATTCATTATATTGTTTATTTTAGTATCATTACTCACTATTTTGGACCATTCTAACACACTTTTCATCTATGGTGTTTGGTAAATATTGAAAGAATTACCGTTATTGCGTAAGGTTTTTCTACCTTCATTACCCAATTATTTTGACCATTCTAAGACTATTTTCTATGGCATTTCCTGGTAAATATTGAATGAGTTACCGTTATTGGGTACGGTTTTTCTACCTTCATTACCCACTTATTTAGACCATTCTAAGACTATTTTCTTCTATGGCATTTTCTCCGCAAATGCCCCATTTCCAAGATAGGGCATATTCAAATGGGGCATTTTGAAATTAGCCTGACCTTACCTGACCTGACCTAACCTAACCTAACCTAACCTAACCTAACCTAGACCGCATCAGGCTACCGGGACCTAACCTGGGCAAACTACCGGGAAATAACCGTGGTAAAGTACAGAAAATGACCGGGCCAAAGTACTGGGACCTAGCCGGATCTGGCAACACTGCTACAAAACGGTAATTCTTTCAATAAATACCCATTTCCAAGATATTCAAATGGGGCATTTTGAAATTAACCTGACCTTACCTAGACCACAGCAGACTACCGGGACCAAACCTGGGCAAACTACCAGGATATAACCGGTGTAAACTATCATAAAGTGATCGGGGCAAATTCCCCGGACCTAACCGGATATAGACTAATGGTATGATGGACTGCCTTGGGTTGAATCTCTTGATTTAGATGCCTTTTCTCTATGCTCTTTAAATTTTTGTAAGACCCATAACTCCTGATTTCCATGATATAATGCAGCATTAAGGAGTGCAAAAATCAAATGGTATCATTATTTATAATTAGATAGGCCCAGTAGGCCCATAATATTAAACATCTGTCAGAAACTTGAATTTCCCAATTTTCTACATTTTTGCTACTGAGTTTGTCAAAACCTAATTCAGGTTTTTTTAAATATGCATTTTATTCATATTTGTTCTGTGCCATTAAAAACCCTGCATTTCCAGGCTCTTCCTCAAGGTTGTTGGGGTAGGAAGTTATATATAATGGAATTATAGCAATATAGAAGAAAATCCACAAAAAAGTATTTAGAAAACTCTAATAAAGAATTACTGTACGTTTGCTATATATTTTTATTGGTGTAACATCTTGCTTAAAAGATATAAGTTACTACATAATGAATTGTTTCTTTCAGGGGGTAAACGAGATGAAACACTTATTCTACCATTAAATGATTCCATCAGTTTCACCCTCAGCCAAGATGAGATGTGTGCCAAGACTACCATCTCCATCTCACCAACATTTAAAGAGGATAAATTTTGGCTTAATGGCAAGTAAGTAGGCAAAATTCCTAATTGACTCATTGCTTAAAATTTCATCTTTATATTTATTGGATATTTTATCTGGGTACTGAGAAGTAAAATAAATACTTCTCTAATATGATTACTTGGATATCACAGGATCTTTTACATAATACATGTACAGTCGTAGTAAAAAATAATCATCCATATAGGGTGTAACTAATGTAAGAATTTGACAGCTTTCGTCTGTTACTTTGCTGATAAACTTTCCAATAAATTGGTTAAATACCATCGTTTAATTTATTACAAGTAGCTACACACTATTTAAAACAATAACATCATATGTGAATGTGAAAACATTAGACAGTAAATTGTTTGAGATACCCTTATGTGGATGATTATTATTGACCGCGACTGTACATAATACTGTATATACTTTTCAGTAACTTTATTATTTTTTCAGAGAGGAGTCATTGGAGAACCCAAGAATACAGAACTGCTTGAAAGAGGGTAATTACTTTATATTTACTAAAGATTGAACATTATAATACAGATATGATTGCAGTTGTTGTTGTTGTTGTTGTTGTTGTTGAAGTTCCTCAAGCTGTCTGGCCGAGCAGCCCCGAGCTCCTGAGGAAGGTCATGGCCTGAACAGGGCTTTCCCACAGTGCCCTCAGAGAGTGTATGTTGTGTTGTTGGCGAGTGTGGTTGTGTGCGTTGCAGTCTTCAATAATGTGTTTAATAGAATGGGGTGCTGTGTTGCATCCTCGACAGGCATCCGCAATGGCTCCATCCAGCCTCTTCTGATATGTCAGAAGGGCCGGGTGATGGCCACACCGCAGCCTGGCCAGGTGGACTCTGTCCTCACGGGGAAGGGAGGATTCAGATGGGTGGATGTCAGGAGGTGGTGCATGCTGCTGAGTGTTGTTTTTGAGTGTTTGGATGGATTGATGAGTGATTTGAGTATGGATGTGTTTTTGGAGATTGGTTTGGGGTGGGCAGAGTGTAAGAGATGATAGTATTTGTGTATGGTATCATGTACTGGGTGTTGTTTTGATGTTCCTTGGCATGTGTGGGTGTTGTGTCATGTAGTGTAGTGGATGGTGTGGGTTTGTGGAGGCTACAGCAAGTGTTTGTGTGCCTCTCATGTCAAGGTTATCCTTGATTTTGAGGACTTTGGTTTCATAGTGTAGGTGGTCTGTGGGTGTGGTAGATGTGCAGCCTGTGATTGTCTTTAGGGCTCTGTTCTGTATGGTTTGAAGGGTGTTGTGATGAGTCTCAGTGAGGTTTGAAGCCCAGGCAGGGCTTGCATAATCCATCACTGATCGAATATATTGTTTGTATACTGTGGTTGTGGTTTCCTTGTTGTGTCCGAATGTTGTACTGGCAAGTGATATGAGGGCTTTAAGTCTTTGCATGCATTTGTTTTTGATGGTCGTAATATGTTGTTTGAATGTCATGGATGTATTGTATGTTATGCCAAGTATTTTGGGTGTGTGTGTGTGTGGTATAGGTGTGTTGTTTATGGTGAGGTGTGGTGTGTAGCGGTGTTCTGCGTTCCAGTCGGTGAGAAGGGTGACCAACTGGAACGCAGAACACCGCTACACACCACACCTCACCATAAACAACACACCTATACCACACACACACACACCCAAAATACTTGGCATAACATACAATACATCCATGACATTCAAACAACATATTACGACCATCAAAAACAAATGCATGCAAATACTTAAAGCCCTCAGATCACTTGCCTATTAACGTAAGTATATATAGTAATGTATTGTGATTTACAGTGCGGCGACGAGCGTCCAAGAGGAAACATGAGAGTGGAGTAGAAGGCACCTTGAATTGGCATATCCATATATGCTCTAAGAACAACTTCCCTACAGCTGCTGGTCTTGCTTCTTCTGCTGCTGGATATGCTTGTCTTGGTAGGCCATTCTTATTATAGCTTGTTGAATATTGTATTATGATTTAATTATGTAAATATTTGTGAAAATAGCACAGATACATATAAAAAGGTTAGTGCTAATATAATAATACACATTTTATCCATATATGTATACTGTAAGTGTGTGTCACCAATATTGGTGATGTAACTGTAGCTTAACTTTATAGCACAGAAAAGTATATTAACATATAGATCTTATCACTGATTAATTCAATGTATGGCAGTGTATGCATTGGGACAGGTGTATGGCATTGAGGGAGATTTGTCTTCTGTGGCGAGACAAGGTTCAGGCTCAGCATGTCGTAGCATTTATGGAGGACTTGTACAATGGTATAAGGGAGAAGAAGATGATGGCACCGACTCAGTTGCCCGGCCCATTGCCCCTCCTGGACACTTTCCAGACCTCAGGGTGGTTATATGTGTGGTAAGTGTAGTAGTAATACAAGTGATAAATGTGGTGATGATGGGTTTGTTAATTATTATTGTGGCTAGAAGTATGTGTGCTGTGTAGATAAGTTTGGATATTTTTTTGATGATTTTAGTGTTGAAATGTTTTGTTGATGTTTTGTATGATGATATGGCATTAATATTTGTGAGAATATAATAGTGAATATCATTGAAACAAAACTCAAAGAAGAAGATGGGAAGAGTGGAATATTGTAATAATCTGAAACCTATACCGGTACTGTATAATGTATGACCAATTTTGAGTTCTACTTGTGTTCATAAGTTTTTTTTAAGCATTTGATCATTGTCAAGCGTAGGATTCAAGTTTTGACAAGTGTTCCAAATTCACAAATAGATTGTTAAAGTAGTTTGCAGGTTTAAATAAAACATGTTTATGATTTCTCTAGGCAAATGATGGTCGTAAGAAGACCGGGAGCACCATTGGCATGAGGCGGACAGTGCTGACTTCTCGACTGATGCAGTACCGCATCCAGGAATCTGTCATATCCCGTACAGCTGCCATGATAAAGGTATGGAAGGGTAACACTTTATTACTCACACACTTATAGGAGATAAAACAGAGTCAAACTGACTGTGGTCACCTTTTTGTTACCCATAATATCCTTTACTTAACAGAGAGTTGTCTATCTATCTATAGCTCTGACGCCTCGGTCCCTCTGGTAACTCCCTCCAAGGGAGTGGCCACGGCAGAAGTGTCTCCAGTTCTCCCTGTTCCAACACTCCCTCCTTACTTGTTCAAGCCCTCCTCTGCCCCTCATGTTTCTCTCCTTTACATACTCTTCCACTCTGTTCTGCCATCTAACCGGAGGTCTGCCTTTCACTCCAGGTCCCACAACTTCACTTCCATACACCTTCTTTGCAAATTCCTCGCCTTGCATTCTATCTACATGTCCAAACCATCTCAGTGTATTACGCTTCACTCTCTCAACCACTCCACACTCTATACCAATTGCCTTCTCACTCATACCACATCTCTCGTACACACTTTCATTTCTTTCTCCATCCCACCTATATATATATATATATATATTTTTTTTTTTTATATATATATGGTTTTCATGAGTAATAGTTTATGGCATTTTCTTCTGTCTATTATTATCAAGACATCAATCATGGTTGTGTACTTACTGATCAAAGATTTATGGCTTGAATGTAATTGATTATGCTATAACTCTTATATTCTGCTTTATGTTTATTGTCTTTTTTACCTTAATTGTTATCTCTTACCAGTCTGTATTAAATCAGGTCTAGTTTATTAACTAGACTTGATAAATTGCAGACTGGTATATAATATTGTAATATTGTATATCATATTTCCCCGTACACTGTATTAATTTTCCTGCATCCCTTCAGGCCATCAAAGAAAAGGACTGGAGTGAGTTCTGTGACCTGACGATGGCTGACAGCAATGAAATGCACGCTGTGTGTCAGGACACAAGCCCTCCCTGTGTCTACATGAATGACACTTCCCATACTGTTGCTGCATTAATCCACCAGTACAATGATGTTAAGACTGCTAGTGGAAATGTGAACCATAAGGTGAGGCAGAGATAGTACTTCAGCTGTAAGACTATATGTGTGTCTTACAGCACTAACTGTGAAGGTGAGGTACCAGTAGAGAGAGTAGTATGAACATGAGTGGCAACTGCCTGGATGAAGGGGAGGGAAAGAACTAATAAATGAGAGTGGTGACATCACACTGGCGTGATGATCAAATACGGTGAATAAAACCCACTATTGTCAACGGAAAATATATTTAACCAAACAGTTTCGGTGAACACTGCCACCATCTTCAGTGGTCTAGAGAGAGGAAAGGAATGACACAGATAGTATAAAGGCTTGAACTGTTTGGTTAAATATATTTTCTATCGACAAGAGTGGGTTTTATTCACTGTAATAAATGAGAGTATCAATCTGGTAGATAGGTATGGAAATGGTATACAGTGCATTTGTAATTCCAGTGTTGTTATACAGGGCAGAGACATGGGCACAGACTGGAAGGATGTATTGATGAGATGTGACCATAATTATAAAGTTGAGGTATATGGTGTGAGTGAGATGGAGAAATGGGTTATTGAGCACTGAGGTGTGGGCTGGAAGAAGTGAGCATTATTCTAAGGTGGTTTGGACATGTGTCTAGGAGAGTGGAGGGCAGAATGTTCAAGGGAGTAATGACCATTAATGTGAAGGGGTTCCAATCCCCTGGTAGACTTGGAGAATATGTGTTAAGAATCATATGAAATTATTAATGGTTGAGGAGGGGAAAACTAAGGTTAGTGGAGAATGGATGAAAATCATTGAACGGCTAATCTCATGAGTAGGAACCACAGATTTAAAATTGACAAAATTATGATAATGATGATATTTAGAACTTGTAAATGTGAAAGCTACTTTTTATGATACCACTGAATGGTATCCAACTACTTCAGCACACTGGGACAAATGAATGGTTTATTTGTTGACCATATGGAGGGTTGCATCCATGTAATATTTGTATTGGAGGTACTGTACTGTGTAGTAGGATCAAACTCATCACTCTAATGAGAATTACACAACACTTTACTACCAGAATGATAAATAAATAGCTTTGTGTGGCTTCTGCTGTGGCCAATCTGATAATGAAATGCTCTGGAACATGACATTCACATTCTGGGTAAAGGAGTGTATGGAATTTATAACTACCAGTCCAGTGAACACTTAGGGAGATTCCTCACCATAGATATTATTATATCTATTTACAAGAGAGTTTGTGGAAAGTATGTCAGTGTAAATGGCTGTGGTGAAATTATTATTGTACTTTTGAAATAAAAGCTTTTAATTATTTTTCATTCTACCAACAGGTGTGCTACACATTTGATGCTGGACCCAATGCCTGTCTCTTTGTGCCTGGGGCAGTTGTTGGCGAGTTACTGGGATTGTTAATGCGAGCCTTCCCCCCTAGCCCAACACAGAATACAGACACTTACATCACTGGTATCCCAACACAGCCAACTGATCTAACTAGGGTACAATCTATTATTCAATATTATACTTGTTATGCAGATATACAGTATAATTAATAATGTAGTGGACTCAATCTATGGTAATATGACTACTTGTTGCAGAGGTTATTTCTGCTTTGCAATGCTTTCTGTAACTATTTCACAGAGTACTTACAGAAATTGTTTTGTGGGTAGCATAAATTATATCAGTCTGTTTATCATTACTAAAAATTCCCATTGAGCAAAAATTATTAAGGCAACCATTTTGATAAATATCTGTATATTTATAGTGTATCAGAGTCACATAACTCAGATTTTATCCTTACTGATAACACTGAAAAGGAGTTATAAAGAGATTAGGGTTGAAGGTATCTTGTGTACTCTCCTACAGTTTTATATAGTATGCTTATCAAGAATACTGTACTCTCATAATAGTATGCCTTATACATTTATTCATCAGAGTTTATTTTACAACCCTTTAACCCACCAGGAGCTGAAAAGTTTGGCTGATGAAGATGGCCAACCAACCGGGAAACTGAAGTACCTCATCCATACCAAGGTTGGAGATGGACCACGAGATCTTACCGATTCCTCCGCCAGCCTTCTCGACCTTTCCACTGGCCTTCCAAAACAAGAGGATGGAAATGGAGTGTCACCATAGGGATGGATTAAAGAGAGAGGAAATGTGTGGGGTAATTGCAAGAAGGTATTCAGTGACTGCATGCAAAAATTCTTTGTTGTTACATCTGGGTTTAGTTACCGGAGAATTGGCACAGAGCGCAGTTAGTTAGCTTAATGACCTGTCAGGTCACTGTTGTCAGTACAGTACAGTTTATACTTTCCAAACTAAGTATTATCAAAATTACTACTAAAGGCGGGTATTTCAATCTGTTGGAATGATATATTGTTTTATGATACACTTATTCCTAACCATAATTTTATGTTATGTATTGTTGATATAATGTTGTACTCTTCAACATGCAATATTAAAGTAAATTGCAAGTAATATTCATTTTAAAATTTTGTTTTAAGCAAAATATCTTTCCCTGAGTTACCAGTACACATATTAAACAAAATTACTGGCAACACATTACTTATAATGGGTTGGAACCATATCTGCCACCAAGTTACTACTATTTTATTGATGGTGGACTTTTATATCAAAACATATACAGTAAAGGAGATGTTTTTTGCATCCTTATATCTAATAGGCAATAGTGATTTATGAATATGAATATTTGTTCATTGAATTTCTTAAAGCCTAAAGTATTGTACGCATATCAATAATCAAGACATGAAACCTTTGGCTCTGTTGTTGCCAGGTGTAAGGGAACATTAGCAGCTGTTATTTTGTTATTGATGGACCACCAGGTTGGTGTAGTGATGGTATTAAGGACTCTTGCCTTCCTGGTCTGGTTTTAATCCATTTCATTACACACAAACCTTGTGGTGAGGGATAGTTCCCTCAATACAATCTTGAGGAGCTACACGGCCTTATAGCCAAGCTCAGTAGACTGGATTTCTCCTTCATATGTTGTTAATATCTTAGGCATGAAAATGTTCTTTGTCCTTACCAAGGGTAGGCAAAAATAGGACAAATTTTCCACTTTAATTGATATATGATAACTCTGTAGACAATACTTTAATGGTGTTGCTGCCCATTTAGACCTGAGCCAATCCCTTTCCTCTCTTTAACTGTCCTTCCTTTCATTCTTTTTCCCTTTTGCTTGCTGTCCCTTCTCTCAGTCTTCTCCCTTGTGGTAGAAGATCTTTATAGCCTAGCAGTCTTCTTTCTTCCTCTGTATAATTTAATATACCAATATGTATGTCTGAATTTACATCATGAAGCATACAAAATTATAATATTGAAAGTTAGAGAATTAAAAAGAAACATGTTCTCAAAATGCTTGATGTAATCATGAAAATATTTCGCCTCACTTTATAAGTACTTTACAAAGTTGAACAAAGAATGTTACCTGAAGTATTAAAGATAGATACCTGAAATAATTATTCATGATGTTTGGGTGCTACATTGAAGCAGTTAAAACTCAAATGAAAATTGGTGTATCCCAAGTGCAGCATCAAGCATGTATGCAGGCATAATACTTGTGGAGTTGACTAGAATTTGAACAAGTATTTCAGAAATTGATGTTAGAAATAAATTTGAATTTAATGTTGATGGTGATATGGACTGGTAAGTGTTCACACAGTGACACGACCAACCACCAACATAAGTTGCTTTGCTTATCAAGTACAGTAATGTTTTATGTATTGTATTAGGCTTAATAATCATGTGTCACAGTAACGGTGAATTTAAAGAAAAGTATTTGTCAAGAGTTATCTAATGTGAGTGTGCATAATTTAGATTCAAGACTTAACTGAAGCATGTAGTGCTGTGTGAAATATTTATAATAAGTAGAATTGTTGTTACAGTGAACATGATACTGTATTACAATCCAATGGTGCCCATGTGGTACACCTGTACCTATGATTACTTTATCTTCCATGACTGTGATTGATGTCAACAAGATCTCATGAACTTTACTGCCTATGCCAGCAATTGAATTATGTTCCTTAATTTAGCTTTAATAGGGGTTAAAATCAAATATATATAATAGGTATTTATTGTGTAATGCTTTATTCTGCGGTGAATCTTCATCAATGTGTTTCTTTACAGCCATGAGCAAATATTCTGTTTGATTGATGCATTTCTAAAAAAAAAAAAAAATTTGCTTTTCACAGTATCCCTTACTTTTTTTTTTTACCAATGTATGTGACAGTTTTACAAACTGCTAACAGAATACTGTAGCTTATGTCTACATTAATCAAAATGTACTGTATTTGTCTCCTGGTCTTCCAAGCTGAACAACAAACATGTACAAAGAAACTGCATTCCAGTGTGCCTTTACTGTCAGTCCATAGAAGAGTATGTGAACACAAGTTGACTCATTTTATGTTACTGTGTTGGTGAGAATAGTTTTGGATTAACCACTGATGATTACACTTTGTGGCCAGAATGTAAGAAACAAGTTAATGTGTGTGAGCATCATATTAAAATTATGCTGCAGAGTTACATCTGAGAATTACATTCATAAAGAGTGTAATAGGACATTATTTTGATTAGTGTTATTATTGACAGGAGAGGATGTCAGATATTTCATGGGGAGGTCAGTGACAATCATTTGTATTCCCAGTAATATGAGGGCCATTTCTTGTCCATATTCACACCACCTCAGGAGGAGTGAGGAATCTTCTATTTGTTTGATAATTTGTCTTTTTTCTATAATATTCCTTTATTTTCTTCCTTCCACGTTGATTCATGCACATTTCTTTTAATTGCCGCCTCTTCTGTGTTTCCAGCCATATGAGGGCCAGGGTCCATTAGGCTGTAGCCATTCTTTTTCTCTCTCAAATGGGGGTAAACATCTTTTTTGTCTTATTTACTCTGGAGCACTCTTCCTTTCTTTATCGTTTCCCCATCTAACAGTGGTCAACATAGTTCCAATAGTGGAGATTAGCTGTACAATGGACACCTATGTTCTTTGCTTACTGTACAGGAGTCATGCACTTGCAGCCACTCATAGGGCCACTTTTCTGATCACTGATTTTTTTTTTTTTTTTTTTTTTTTTGCATGCTGACCCCCAAGATAATGAGTAACTGAAGATATTGGGTAAAATGAAACATATAGTGGATTGTGACATTTGGTAACTTGAAACATTGTGAATGTTATGACATTGAGGAAATTGAGACTGGAGCTATTGAGTACTGTACAGTTGTCTCAAGATATTCCTTTACCCTCTCTTTTGTGTCTGGGTTAGATATGGCAGCTTAGCAATACTAGACTCACGTTTATGAATTAAACCAATCTCCCTGTTGAATCAAATTTACGGATAACACAATGAATCACTGTTTCAGAATCTTCAATGAAAATAATGGATAGATTTCCACCATGCATCATGCACAGTGAGATATATGCACCACTTTAAGGAATAGTATTGAATTAATGTATGAATACAGAACCAGGCATGTCGTAATTTACAAATGTGCTCAACTTTACACTGTATCAGATGTGATCTGAACATGTCCAGCAATGCCACATGCACTCCACGGCCACCACAAGGGGTAAAGAAATACCTTGAGGCAACTGTACATCATTAAATTGAGTAACTTGAGACATTGAGAAAATTGAGATCTTGTTTAATTGGAAATATTGAGTATTTTTAGCCATTGAGTACATAGAGACATCAAGGAACTTGTTTCCTACTTTACGAGGGCCTGGCCCAATAGGATGTTCTCTCTTTCCTTTTTTCCTTCCTTCTCTATAGAATATGTATTGTCCAATATACTAACTTACGTAGTGTGATAGATGAAAGTAGTACAGTATATCACAACTTATAATGGATCAGAATTGCATGTGTGTGTCACTATTTTCCTGGTGACTGCAATCAATTTATTGTTGAGAGAGAAGTTAGTGTATTCTAATAGATGAAGGTAAAAATAACATCATTATGATGGGTGTGTAGTAAGCAGCAAAACTATTGTTACAGAGCTATATTAGGAAATTACACTAAAAAAATTAATATAAGTATACTGTATGTGTTACGATACAGGGAAGGAGTGAGGGTTGGGGACCCTGCTCTCTATCAGTGACCCCACCAAAGGCTCAAATGTCTTGGAGTGGGACCCCTTGGTTGTTGGGGGTCCTACACTGGCACTAGAGCCTCTCCACCCCTTGAAAAAAGGGAAATATGGTGATGATGATATGTGCTAATCTCTGTCATGAGTGACAAAGTTCTTGCCAAAAAGTTACCTTAACTTAAAATTTAGTTATATTAATGTGAAGTGTGTGAAAAATTGTACACAAACCAGCAATTGTGAATATTGTAAACCAAAATTGATACAGAGTTTGTCCAGGGAAAAAATTAATTTCATTGGCATGTTATATTTTGTATACTGTTTGTAATGTTGCTTTGAGAAATGGAGAAGTGATGACATTTACTGAAAGTGATTAATTATATTTTCAAACATTTATTATTTTTATTTCAAAGCACAGAAAATCAAATGTAAGGTGGTATCACACAGGATATACTTCCCCTAACTTTGCATGCCAGCATCATTTGGCTCCACACCAACGTCTTTATGTAGTAAAGCTCTACAGTACGGCATAAGGTTAGTTTTGCAGCAAATAGCAGAATTGAATGTATTTATGGTAATACATTCCCAAAATTATGCCACTGGCTTTTCAACTATCTTTGTGTGTTACATATACTGAAGTGAGGCAGACTGCAGGAAATTAAAGTACTGTAGTTTTATGTTTCAAAGCAATATAGTACTGTTAAGATGAACTCATCTGCATCATTTTAGAGGGAGGACCTCAGTATTCTTCCAAATCTTAGCTTTACCTGCAATATATATTGATCAGTTAGTATATAACTTTATTAAACCCTAATGGTGGTGGAGCATCCAGTTGGTGCAGTGGAAGTGTTCTCACAACATGCTATGTTGACGGAATTAGAGGTACACCAACTCACAAAAGTATTACAAACAATATGAAACAAATGGCCTGATAATTTTCATCTTAGGAAGATTGGATACCGTGGTTTGATATCACTAAAAGGAATATAGTATAGCCCACACATTATGCTGTGCAAGGTGCATCATGTTAGACATAATAGCAATAATGAACCGAGGTTGCCATTTTAAAAAATCCATGAAGCGACATGATAAAAACATTACAATCATATCCTCATCATAAGCAGAAGTAGTTTGACAATGTGAGGGGTAAAAAATAAGGTATGTCAGACAATGTAACCCCTTGCCTATATTAATTTTATCTGTCATATGGGTATTGTCTCAATGATATGCCATATGAATGACAGTGTAACAAAGCTCTATTTGCTGACACATCACACAAAATTAATTGAATAACATAATTAATGTGTCGGTTTGATCTGCACAACATATTAAAGATGCTTTTGTGAATTTGTGTACATAACCTACATAACTTAGCATGGGTGGAATTATTTTCCATTTATATCTTAAATGGTGGTGAAGGAAACTATTGATATAGTATTGGTTTATGCAAAGTGTTATGTAGCACAGGTGATGGGAGATGTATTGACAAATCTGTATTACAAATACAGTACAGTAGTGTAGTGAGTACAAGTATAGCTTAGTGGTGAGGTGTTGATTGTTGCATAGCTGTTTCCTTTAAAGATAATTACCATTATGGATGGAAACTGGTGTTTTGTATTAAGTATAAGGTTGAATTGTTGACAATTAAATCTTTAAGATTTTTCAGTCTTGATGTTTCCATATCCCTACACCGTGAAAACATTATCCTTGTTAATGCTTAGCTAAAAATTCCGAAAGTAGTTTTATACTGATGTACAGAACATACCATATGGATTTAAAGAGGCTACTATATCATATGGAACAGTTATGGGAAAATGTAGATTGCTATTAAGTTAATTCATTCTTTAATATAATATCCAGAACTTTGCTGGTGTTTCAGGTGTATGATTCTCATTTCCTCTTCTTTCCTCAAACACATGGAACTGACAAACATGGCAGAGTTGGACTTCTGTAAGGACACCAAACATTTTTAACAAACAACCTCATAAATCCCTTATTTTGCTTGGTATATACAGTATTAGGGTTGCATTACTGAACTGAACTGAAATATACTTCTTGTGAGACTCGGCAGTTTTTTTGGCACTTATTTAGGGTCTCCTCCATCATTCTGCTTGCAAACCTTGAAAGGAATAATGCTCTTCTGTAACTTGTGTCATCTGTGTAATGTATCTCGATTAAATGTATTTCTACAACTTCCCCGAGGAGGTATTGCTTGTGGTGCTGTGGGTAATACTTTTTCTTAGGGGCCGGGGCTTTGACAATCGTTTGGGCCCAAGCGGCCGAGCCACTCCAGTTCATTTCTTCAATTGTCCCTTTTTCCTTGTATTTCCTTCCTTTCCCTCTTCACTTAATTCATTTTTTTCTGCATTGGTTATGTGGTTTGAAAATTTTTACTGTCATAAAGAGTCGTAATAGTCTGATTCGCGTATAATTAACAATGCTATATATAGATAAAAGAGTTTGGTTAAATAATGAAAAATAATCTGTTTAAAGTGTTCACATGACTCTGTGTTATATGTCAACTACGTGGAAGGATCACATGTCAATCTTAACATTATGTCGTTTGTCGTCAGAGGCAGGTTGGAGGTTGGAGATGTCAGTGTTAGAAAACTTGAGGAAAGCTTATGCACACTACTTTATTACTTTTGTTAAGAGGGGTTACTATACAGATCATGGACATTTCCACTATTGGATATTGTTTCTGGCCCTTTACTGTCAAAGACTGCAAGGCTATCCGAAAATGCTAAATATCAGAGGATACCAATTAATTAAGGATGTCAGATAACACCAAGACATGTCAGAAAATGGCAGATGACAAGGACATTAGGATGACAGAGAGATCCATAAGGTTGCCAGATAACAGATGTAAGAGAATTACAGGTGTGCCAGAGATGTCAGGGAGGACTGGAGATTATGGCGGGAATGTAAAAGGATGAAAGATAGCAGATGTCGGGAATAGAGGAAGGCAGTCAAATAGTGACAGATGTCAGAGAATGAGAATGAAAGGGACATCAGAAATCGACAGCTGTTACCTGACTCACCTAGCGCCCATTTTCACACTGTATAATACCCTGTGCTAACCTTATGCCCCTTTCTCCACAACTCTCTGGCCAATGCACTTTTCCCTCTGTTCCCCACACCATTTCTACACTCTGACAGCCTCGCTCCTAGTTTATGTAACATTTTGTAAGAGCTCGTTTTATAAATATATATACCCTTTCACATATGATAGCAGGATTCAGAGACAGTAGATCCTTTCACTGAATACATAAAACCTACCCTGCTTAAAAATACGGGTGTAATGCACCTGTTCTATCAAACTAGTGGTTCCTGATATGTTGACTCAACTTGCTAAGGGCATCTTGTTTAAATTGTGACAAATGACAGCATTTTGTTAATTAATTTTGATAGGATGAATATAATTTTACTAATCGACAGTAATTCTGTAATTGTCATGATAATGGATTTCGGTGCTTCTCAAGGAAAGACAAGATATCGATTTGTCTTTATCTCCTTACTATGCGTCGAGAAAGTTGAAAGAAGATTTGCTATCGCAGAGTAAACTAATCTGTCCGTAGTAAAAGTGCATGTGTGGGTGTGTACGCTAGGAGTAGTGAGTGTGTGTGAGTGAGTGCGTGTGTGCAGGCGCGGCCGGGTGTTCACCTGCAAGGCACCGGGGGTCAGTGAACGCCCACAATTCTTGCCACTGGAAATTATATCTCTGTTTTATTCCGGTAAATGTTTTCTTGACGACCGTACTTACCTACAGCGCTCACATTCTTTTTCTTTCGTCTATCATAATACGATATTGGAATGAAGTGTGCGCATATGTTTGAAATTCTGTAAAAAGGATCTAAAATTCCTTCACAGCATCACCACCTTGGCTGACTCAGCAGGCCACCTTTCACCCAGTCCTCGCTTTTTCACATCCATGCAACTACGCTATTTTGTTAAATTAACTCCTTTGCCATATGTGTATTATCCAACAACATCATTTTTCACCATACGTAATTATTGTACCCGTAAAAAGCACAGGAATCTCATTGATAAAACAGACGAGGAGATGAAATACCTGTTTGCTGTTATTAGTTGCCAGCGGTACGACGACTTTTGTATTATATTTCAAAATGTCACCCTCAATCCCGGCTTTTGTGGTTAGTGGTTCATGCGGCACTAAACAAGTTTCATTCCTTCCAGATCCTCAAACTTTTTATCTACATTCTGCACATTTTTTCATCATGGGCACAATTCTAGCTGCATGCAACAAGTTGCCAAGCAAATTATCGACACTTGATATTTAGAGAAAGTATTTATTTACCTTGAAGCAACTGTCAGAATGTGCCTCTAACAAATGTGTTGCAAACATCTTGAGGTCAAACAATAATAAACATGGAATTAGTTGTACAATATTGATTAAAACTAAAATATGAATACCTTATCAAAATGAAGGTCACTGAGAAGGCAAAGTTAATTCAACACAGACAGACAGTAGATACTTGTACAGCAGGTGTCCCGAGGCTGGCTAGCTGGTGATGCAGTAGTAAAATAAGAGTCTTGTTAGAGGAGGGAAGGACAGAGATCGAGGCGCCATGACATCACCTATAGGTTAAAGGAATACAATACAGCCTCACTGCACGGTGTTGCTAACCTTTTCACGGGTCCAACTTCTAATACAAAAAAGTTTTAAAATAAAATTAGGAAGATGATGTTTAAAGGGACGGTGCAGTGTTAAGTGATAGATCTCGGCCAACTGATTCCTTCAAACCATTCCAAGAAACAAGTCATTTTACTATACTATATATATATATATATATATATATATATATATATATATATATATATATATATATATATATATATATATATATATATATATATATATATATATATATATATATATAGTTGTTGTTGTGTGTGTGTGTGTGTGTGTGTGTGCATTCGGTATCCTGCAATACACTAAAAGTATATTGCCATCTAAAGTAGCTGTGTTTGGAAGTGCCTGCAACTACTACTACTACTACTACTACTACTACTGCTACTTCTACTACTACCACCACCACTATTACTGTTACTACCACCACTGCTACTAATACTATTACTACCACCATCAATACTACTACTACTACTACTACCTCTACTTCTATTACTACCACCTCTACTACTATTACTACCACCTCTACTACTACTACCTCTACTACTACTACTACCACTACTACTACTACTACCACCACTGCTACTACTACTATTACTACTACCACTACTACAACTACTACCACCACTACTACTACTACTACTACTACTATTGCTGCTGCTTCTACTACTACTACTACTACTACTACTACTACTACTACTACTACTACTTCTAGTACTACTATATATGTATACACATATATATTTTTTATTATTTTTTTGTATTAATTTATTCTCCATGCTACAGCCGTATTATTTTAACTTACACACACCACCTGGCACAGCTAGAATGCTGCACTTCCTACTCATTTATATATAAAGAATTATATATGTATGTATTGTTTTAAGTCAAATATTTTCTATGACCCACCTGTATGACACATTATTTGTTGACAATAACCACCCACACACTGAGGACAATAATGACATACCTCTTGAAATCATTAATCATCTACATGGACACACTGATAGTATCGCTGTTTCAAACTATTTTGATCTTGAGGCATACAACAAACTATCTTCCCATAACAGAAATAAAATCAATATTGTACATATGAATTCCAAATCCCTCCCCAAAATCTTGGCTAAATCTTGGCTAAGAATAACAAACACATTTATCAACTTCCTGGGTAGCACTCTTATCACCTCGTCAGGACCATCTGAGTCCTACATAGTGGAGTCTCCATTTTCATATCAGATACTATACAGTCAGAACAATTACAAGATCTATCTCTAATTAATGATAATATTGATATCAATACTGTTAAGATTACCTCAGACTCGCTTTCGTTCATACTTTGTGCAATATACAGACCTCACAGCAAATATGAATATGTGGAAGAATTTACTAACACCATATGTGCATTATTTAAAAAAAACACTGTAACGAACAAAAAAATAATTCTTACAGGGGATTTGAATATAAATTTGCTGGAACATACTACCCATACCCCAACTAACAATTTTCTTGCAACCCTCCAAACAATTATTTTTTCCCCACACATTTCGAGACCAACACGTTTCCAGACAGCTACAATCTAGGTGAACCTTCTCTGCTTGATCATATTTTTACAAATTTTTTCAATACCTCATCTGGTATAATTCATTACCCAATATCGGACCACCTACCAATTTTTCTTAATGTTAAAGTTCCCTCTAAATATAAAAATCTACATAAAATTGAGTTTAGGGTAATAAATCAAACAAATAAACAAGAATTTACTCAAAACAATCCCTGGATATCACAGGCAGTACTAAACTCTATAAAGACAAAAAATGATTTATATAAGGACTATAAAATTGGTGCTGTGACTGAGACTCAATATAAACAATACCAGAACATGTTAAATAATATTATAAGACAAGCTAAAAAAAACTTACTATATGGCCCAATTCACAAATTTTAAACATAACACCTATAAAATATGGAGAACAATCCACGAACTTTCTAATCATAACCATAAGAAGAGTTCCTCAAATCACATATTCTGCAATGGTAAAAAAAAACTCTCTGAACCTTTACAAATCGCACAAAGTTTTAATGAATTTTAGACAAATGTTGCACCTAAACTTGATCACAGTCTGCCACCTTCCACCACAGCAGTTCCTCTCAGCTTCCTTCCAGGTGACTATCCTCATTCAATGACAATTCCTATAATTATCCCCCAAGATGTAATTACTGTAATTAATTCCCTTAAAAGCAAAAAATGCAATGTGCATGAAATTCCAGTATCAGTATTAAAAACCAGCAAAAACCAACTTGCAATACCCTTGTCCATACTCTTTTTTTTAATTCTATCAATAATGTTAAATTTCTTCAACTCGTGAAGCATACAACTGTTGTCCCCATCCATATGAAAGGCTCCAAAGATGAATTAAGTAATTATAGACCAATATCCTTACTATAATGTTTTTTCTAAGATCTTTGAAAAATTAATGAAAAAATTCATCACAAACTTTCTTGAAAATAAAAACATACTAAATCCAAGTCAATTTGGTTTTCGTCCCGGTCTGAACACGTTTGATGCCTTGAGAACTTTTTCAGAAGAAATTTATAACACTTTGGATAATAAACAGTCATTATTAAGCATCTTTGTTGACTTCACCAAAGCCTTTGATACAGTCAGTCACGATATATTATTACGAAAGTTTTATTACTATGGAATTAGAGGAACTATTCATGACTGGTTTCAGGATTATTTATCTCACAGAACTCAATCAACCAAATTCCATAATTGTCTATCTGCATCTCTACCTATTCAATACGGTGTTCCACAGGGCAGTGTTTTGGGTCCAATCCTGTTTCTCTTATATATAAATGATATTATTTACATATTCAAAAACTATAAAACAATCCTTTTTGAGGATGACTCAACCTTATATATTACTGGTGAAAATCCTACAGACATGATACATACAACAAACACTGACCTAAAAATCTTTCATACATGGTACAGTCGGCGGCAAAAGTCCTGTCGCCTCACTTGCTTCACCGAGGCACGCGATGTTCATAGACTCGAGATTATTAAGTGTAGAAAACGTGCTTATTTCTCGAGTCCATGAACACTGCATGTCTCGGTGAAGCAGGTGAGGCGACAGGACTTCTGCCGCCGACTGTACCTGAGTAATAAATTAACAGTAAACCTAAGTAAAACAATGTATATGCTATTTACTGATAAGTCACCATATTTTATTCCCAAAACATTATAAACAGAACTAATAATCATACATTATTAGGAATAACGTATGATAATACCCTGACCTTTAAGCACCATGTAACAAACCAAATCCTTAAACTATCCAGGCTAGTATCTATGTTATATCAAATTAAGGAATTAATGCCCATTGATATTTTAAAAATGTTATATAAGACAAATGTGTTAGCACACCTATACTACTGTACACCTATCGTGTAGTGTACAGTCGGCGGCAGAAGTCGTGTCGCCTCACCTGCTTCACCGAGACATGCAGTGTTCATGGACTCGAGAAATACTCATGTTTTCTACACCTAAAAATCTCGAGTCTATGAACATCGCGTGCCTCTGTGAAGCAAGTGAGGCGACAGGACTATTGCCGCTGACTGTACAACACCTACCCCACACACCTCTTACCTCTATTTACACTTCAGAAGAAAATGATAAGAATTATTACAAACAGTGACTACTTTGCCCACACACAACCTCTCTTTAAAGAAACAAATTCCCTAAAACTTTTTGATATAAATAAGCTACAAATTGGTATTTACATGTATAAAAAAATCAAAAGTTAAACATCTGTGTCCTTACAGCCACAACATTCCTACTTCACTCGCACTTATGAAAATTTACGTATACCTGCCCATAATTTAACACTTTATCAACACTCCCTTTCTTATTCAGGACCTAAAACCTGGAATTATATTCCTAATAATATTAGAGGTCTAATCTCATTATACTCCTTTAAAAAACATTAAAAAAAACATATTCTTCTGAATTATTAATCTATGTCCATGTATCTGCTGTAATAGTGTCTCCCCAGTTTAATCAATCATTATCTTATACTAATATTATTGTATTAATATTGTAACTCTCATCATTATTTACAATACTACTATTTTATAATTATCACAATGTTAATCATTATTATTATTAATCAATTAAAATTATATACTAATATTATTGTATTAATGTTATTACTTCAATTATTATTTACACTACTACTATTTTATAATTATCACAATGTTAATTATTATTATTGGTCCTATTATTATTATTATTATTATTATTATTATTATTATTATTATTATTAATATTATATATATGTGTATTTTTCTTTTTGCACCATAAATTAAGTCCTGCACCTAAGTTTTCAGTACTGCCCAAAAAGCTTCAAGCTTTAAATGGGCTCCCTGCACTTCATAATTACTGTACAGTTGGCGGCAAAAGTCCTGTCGCCTCACTTGCTTTACCGAGGCACGCGATGTTCATAGACTCGAGGTTATTAAGTGTAGAAAACGTGCATATTTCTCGAGACCATGAACACTGCGTGTCTCGGTGAAGCAGGTGAGGCGACAGGACTTCTGCCGCCGACTGTACACTCGCGGTCAGAAATTGTGTCTTGATCCCTTGGGACGATGAATCGCAACTAGCCAAGCTTTGATGATTCGAACAAATGTGTGTTGTATGGAGACGCACAGTTATTCAAACCTTATATACAAAAAAATTTTATATAAAAAAAAATTTTATATAAAAAAAATTGTTATATAAAAAAAAAATTTATATAAAAATTTTTTATATAAAAATTTTTTTTATAAAAAAAATTTTTATATAAAAAAAAAATTTATATAAATTTTTTTTTTATATAATTTTTTTATATAAAAAAAATTTTATATAAAATTTTTTTTTATATAAAAAAAATTTATATAAAATTTTTTTTTATATAAAAAAAAATTTTATATAAAATTTTTTTTTATATAAAAAAAAAATTTATATAAAAAAAATTTATATAAAAAAAAATTTTATATAAATTTTTTTTTATATAAATA
Organism: Petrolisthes cinctipes; assembly: GCA_033782935.1. Lineage (NCBI taxonomy): Eukaryota > Metazoa > Arthropoda > Malacostraca > Decapoda > Porcellanidae > Petrolisthes > Petrolisthes cinctipes. The sequence continues at coordinate 160,756 of JAWQEG010003492.1, read as the reverse complement.
ATTTTTTTACATAAAAAAAAATTTTATATAAATTTTTTTTTTCATATAAAAAAAAAATTATATAAAAAATTTTTTTATATAAATTTTTTTTTTATATAAAAGAAATTTTTATATAAAAAAAATTTTATATAAAAAATTTTTTTATATAAAAAAAAATTTTATATAAAAAAAAATTTTATATAAAAAAATGTTATATAAAAAAAAAATTTATATAAAAAAAATTTTTATATAAAGATTTTTTTTATATAAAAAATTTTTTTATATAAAAAAAATTTTTATATAAAATTTTTTATGTAAAATTTTTTTTTATATAAAAATTTTTTTTATATAAATTTTTTTTTTATATAAAATTTTTTTTTATATAAAAATTTTTTTATATAAAAATTGTTTTTATATAAAAAAAAATTTTATATAAAATTTTTTTTTATATAAATTTTTTTTTTATATAAAATTTTTTTTTATATAAAAAAAATTTTTATATAAAATTTTTTTTTATATAAAATTTTTTTTTATATAAAAATTTTTTTTATATAAATTTTTTTTTATATAATTTTTTTTTTATATAAAAATTTTTTTAATATAAAAATTTTTTTTATATAAAATTTTTTTTATATAAAAAAAAATTATATAAAAATTGTTTTTATATAAAAAAACATTTTATATAAAAAAAAATTTTATATAAAAATTTTTTTTATATAAATTTTTTTTTATATAAAAAAATTTTTTATATAAAATTTTTTTTTATATAAAATTTTTTTTTATAAAAAAAAATTTTATATAAAAAAAAATTTTATATAAATTTTTTTTCTATATAAAATTTTTTTTTATATAAATTTTTTTTTATATAAAAATTGTTTTTATATAAAAAAAATTTTAAATACAATTTTTTTTTATATAAAATTTTTTTTTATACACATTTTTTTTTTATATAAAAAATTTTTTATATAAAATTTTTTTTTATATAAAATTTTTTTTTATATAAAAATTTTTTTTATATAAAATTTTTTTTTATATAAAAATTTTTTTATATAAAATCTTTTTTTACATAAAAAAAATTTTTATATAAAAAAATAATTTATATAAAAAATAATGTTATATAAAAACAAATTTATATAAAAAAAATTTGTATATAAAAAAATTTTTAAATAAATTTTTTTTTTATATAAACAAAATTTTTATATAAAAAAAAATTTCATATAAAAAAAAATTTATATAATTTTTTTTTTTATAGTAACAATAATACTTAACCGAATTAATGCCAGTCTGATACAATTAGTCCAGTTACAGAAGGGAGAGAAATGGGTCTCACACAGAACAATTAAATTTGAGAAATGCTGGAAGAATGACATTGAGCACCGGCTTTTCTGGCTATATATACTCTTTGAGAAACCTACGTCAAAACCACAACACTCAAGGATTGGCTATCTTGTAAACTTGTAATGATCCTTGACCGGTGCAGACGGCCGAATATATTAAAGAGGGAATCTGGACCTTCATAACACACTGTAATAAAAAAAATTATTTATATAATAAATTTTTTTTATATAAACAAAATTTTTGTCCTGATCCCTTGGCACGATGAATTGCAACCAGCCAAGCTTTGATGATTTGAACCAATGTGTGTTGTAGGCAGACGCACATTTGTTGTTCAAAGCTAGGCTGTTTGCGATTCATCTTGCCAGGGGATCGGGACACAATTTCTGACCGCGAGTGTACATACATGTTTTCTGTAATATCTATTAGGGTTAATAAAATGTTTCAAAAGTTTCAATGTGACTTGTTACTATATGGAGGTGAACAGCAGACTCGTAGCCTACTGACATCCAATAATACTGAGGGTGAGGGGAAAAAAAATCACCTCTCAATAGTGAGATGATTCCCTTAATCCTCCATAGTTGACCGATAGTTCTGTGTGGTCTGTATGAGTGGAGAGAGAGAACCATGGTGGTGCCAAGGTGGTGAGAGCCAGAGAGAGGCACTTGACGCTACTAGAGACCTCACAGTAAACAGCTCCCCAGTTCACCCATGTTATAATATGGGAAAGTGAATCATCTGAATCTTTGAAACATTGCTATTAGGTGTTAGGTTTATAGTGTCACCAAATTACAGCCTTCAACAAACTCCTAACCTCTTATTTCCTGTGGTATCACCCAGAGGACTTTATATTATATCCTCATCAGAAAACAGGGTTTGGTATATGTTTTTTGTCGTCTATCCCTTAGGAAGTCTTTCAAGATTATTTATCTACTGTACAGGATATGTAGGTGTATCGCTTCGATCAGAGGTGCCCGAATTGTCCAAGTTTTGCTTGGAAATTACTCCCTATACTTTTCTTTTGTGTTATCCTGAAGGTGTATACAAGGTCAAGACGAGCCACAGTTTTACAGGTGACGTGTGTGATGGTAGAAGCGTCGTACTTCAGCCTGGAATAATACAACCCCATGGTGACGAAACGTTACAATACAGCTTCTCTAGAAACCCGTTTGACACCGATTAAAGGTCAGACAGAAATTACTTGTAATGTTGAGACTTGAATAGACCTATACATTATAAGTATTAAATTATTGTTGCGAATACTAGACTACCTTGCTTAGTTTTGAATATGTCTGACAACTTACTTTATGCACTATAGCATTTACGTGAGAGCTGGAAGGGAATAGATGTATTTTACTCATATTATTTATAACCGTGCATCTCCTCCGGGAATAATCATGGTCGCGGGCGGGTTTTTATGATAATATCTCTTCATGAACTAAAGAGGACTAAACTTGACATACTTTATGCAATTGAAGATAGTGGTCTGCCATGTTGTTACACCTCAATATTTGCAGAACACAGTATTCATGGCTATCAGTAAATGGTGATGTCGTTGAGCTTTAAACATTGCACTACACTATTAATATTGTGAACTATATTTCTTGATTTGATGTAATAAGATAGCTATATATAGGATACAATTGTATTTATGTTGAAGGGTGTTAATCTATAACCACAGTCGTTCATGTTTCTTTTATTTTGCATATTTTCATTACCAGTAAGCTATAAGGACAAAATATACTTAATTCATATTTTTACAGTGACTTTACTCAATTAATGAGTTATGGAAGACTGTAGGAAGGATTTGGACTGCCAATATTTAAAAAAATCATCATTAACCAGCTTAAAGCTCATCACTGTGCATACATACGCTTATGCATACACGTAGAATAGCTTACATATACTGTACATAAGCATATTTACCACATTATACCATACGCACATTTCATATGAACTCAACTATTGGGTAAATAGGAGTTGTAATATGGTGTACAAATAGCGTCAAGACTGTAATCGCTATCATTTCAGTTGCCACATAGAGCCATCTGTCTGAAGAACAAAAAAATTCTTGCGAGTTTTCTTTAAATCAGATGTATGTAAACTGTTAAATCAAGTTGAAAGTTAAACATAAACTGTCTTATGTCTTTTCCTTCAGAATACGTATTTCAAAATAGATTAATAGAATATATTTGAGCATTTATTTGTGTATTTAGGCCTGGTAACCCAATCCTGGCCTTGAGGTGAGAGAAAACGGGAAATCTCGAACTTCGTTCAGTAATACATGTACTCTTAAAGTTGTAGCAACATATTCAGACGAGATAGAAATGCATTGAGAAACAAGTAGAAATTTATACGTTGAGACTAAAAATAATTTGAAATGATGATCACAAATAAATATACAATACAAAATGAGCCAAAGAAGAAAAATTAGTTTTGTTTACACTGTGGCGTATTGTGGGAACCTCCGACTCAGAAGTTAAGCTGCCATTTTGGTGTGGTGGGATGGTACTCTGTTCTACACAATTCTAAATGTTTTCGATGCACTTGGACCTTTACACCCCGCGTTATCCCTAAGCAAATGGTTCAATGGATGCCTCGTCGATTATTACGCAAGTGTCCCGCGATGAGGAGCAGCTGAACTCCTTCCCTCCACCGGATAGAGGTAAGGAAAAGCCGCGGCAGGTGCAGAAGGAGGAGTAGTAGTAGTAGTAGTAGGAGGAGGAGGAGGAGTTGTTGTGGTAACTTATTAGAGATGTAGGAGTGGTGGTGGTGGTTTTCATTCCCTCCGTCGGATACAGGTAAGGCCGTGGTAGGTGCTGCAGGAGGTGGTGGTGGTGTTGGTGGTCGGATAGAGGTAAGGCCATGGCAGGTGTCGAAGGTTGGAATAGTTATTGGTGGTCAGAGTTGTGGTAGAGGTGTTGTTGTTGTTGTTGTTGTTATTGTGGTAGGAAAGGTAATTCTTGTCACATGTTATATCGCTGATTTTTGTTTGGTAATAACCCTTGTCATGGTGTAGGTGTTATTGGTTATAATGGTGATGTGAGGAATGTGTTTGGTAGACGGCGGTGGTTGGTTGGTTGGTGTTGGTAGGTAGTAGTAGTAGGAAATGTAGGTAGGAGGTGGTAGTGTTGTGGTTTATAATGAAGGGTACCATGTAACAAACCAGTATGTTAGGTAGGTGGTGGTAGTGTTGTGGTTTATAATGAAGGGTACCATGTAACAAACCAGTAGGTAGGAGGTGGTAGTGTTGTGGTTTATAATGAAGGGTACCATGTAACAAACCAGTAGGTAGGAGGTGGTAGTGTTGTGGTTTATAATGAAGGGTACCATGTAACAAACCAGTAGGTAACTTAGGAGGTGCTAGTGTTGTGATTAATAATGAAGGGTACCATGTAACAAACCAGTAGGTAGGAGGTGGTAGTGTTGTGGTTTATAATGAAGGGTACCATGTAACAAACCAGTATGTTAGGTAGGTGGTGGTAGTGTTGTGATTTATAATGAAGGGTACCATGTAACATAAAGGAATGAAGGGGCAGAAAGGGTAAGTGTAACATAACAGTAGGTAGGTGGTGGTGGTGGTAGTGTTGTTGTAAGAAGGCATCATCTAATATCAGAGCTTAATATTATGGTTGATAAGTTTAAAGAGTTTGTTGGATAAGGTGGGATTATTCTGAAATGGAAAAGTGCAAGTGAAGCCCTGAGAATAGAGTGGAATGTTTGGTGCATAATATTATTATACACGCACAAGATAGCATCAATATACAGTACTGATACTTATTAACCAATAATGTGGTTGGCTAATATGTGCATGTGCCGATATTTATGTATGTCAAGATAGAAGGGAAAGATAACACAGGTACTTTTTACAGTTATACCGGTGTACTTAATAAGCAGAGTGGGAAGAATCTGCGGTGGTTATCAAAAAAATTACTGTTTTGTAACAGTGTTGCCAGATCCGGCTAGGTCCCAGTATTTTGCCCCGGTCATTTCCTGTACTTCACCACGGTTATATCCCGGTAGTTTGCCCAGGTTAGGCCCCGGTAGTCTGCTGTGGTCTAGGTTAGGTTAGGTAAGGTCAGGCTAATAATAATATCTTGGAAATGGGGCATTTGCGGAGGAAATGCCATAGGGGTAATGAAGGTAGAAAAACCGTATGCAGTAACGGTAATTCTTTCAATATTTACCGAATCTGCTTCTTCAGGGGTTTATATTTATCTGGATGGAGTGGAGAGTACTGTATTATTATTTAAGAACCCATGCAAAGCTTCTTTCTGTTATATTTGTTAAAGAGAGTGTGAAACCATGACTGGCAATGAGTGTTTGAATAAATCATAATGTCACAGGTACGGGATAGGATTGAGTCATGCCAGCGTATGACTGGGTGGTAATTAATCTGCCTCTGAGGCAAACTGAAGGGGAATTTTTAAAATATGAAAACTGTCTTTCTTTTAAACGTTCATTTTATGGTGTGCTAACTCTCTCCTTAATCACTAAGATAACCTCAGAAAAAGTGTGGTTACAGATGGACGACAGATGTTTGGTACCCAGAAATCTGAAATTTGCATTATGGAAATGAAAACAAAAAAATGCTGGAATATGATGAATGTTATGGAGAGTGGTGTGTAACACTTGTACAACTATACATAATTAGTTTATCAAATAATTACTATTGGTATGTGAGGTGACAGTATTGAAGTAGGAAATGAACTTAAGTACTGTATTGTAGTGTTTTAGTCTGCTTAGGGATCATATCAAATATAATGTAAAGTTTTTGGTGATAAACATTTAGCAGTGAATTTTTACAGACTGACAAGTCCAGGAAAAGTATATGTTTCATATTTTACTATATAGAATATTAGGGTAGAGGAGAGAGATGGTTCAGTAGTAGAACAGCAATTGTTAAAGGAAGGTCAAAGAATAGAGGGTTAATGGAAGAAGAGGATATGTACAGTATGTTGGGAGGAAGGTGTGTAATAGCCTTTTAGATAGCTCATTGCTAATATCACTGTAGGCAGTAATCTCTTTGACTTTTATGTTACCTGTTTACGCACCATTATTGATTTAAGCTATTGAGTAATTTTGGTACTGTTTTCAATTGTGGTTACTGTACAGGTTTATAGAAGAATTTATTAGTTGGAAGCCAAAACTACATACAGTACGGTATGTCATCAGGCCTAGAAATATTATAAATATATGGTATTGTTATTGCTTTAGAATTACATAATAATCAAGGTGTTAGGCCTATGCTGTTAGAGGAATCTGACCTTCATTATACTGTATAGTAACCTGTAGGTGGGGGGGGGGGTATACTTACCTGTAAAGTGTTCTGGCCCCCCTCAGTCCCAGCCTCTCCCTGTCAGTTCTTCAACTGTCCCTCTTTTCCTTCTATTTCCTTTCCTGTTTGCTGTCTCACCACTCTATCACCATCTTCTGGTGCTATATGATCTTGCTGTTGTGGTGCCTAATATCAATGAATGAATCAATTGTATACGGTACTGTATAGGACAGTATGGTTTTGGTAATTAGCTTTTCAGTGTGGGATATGGTACATTTATGTTGACATGACATAGTACACATTACAGTTATAGTAATGGAACCTTATGGAGAACATATAACAATTGTTAATTTTATAGGTGTTTGTAATATTCAGGATTATTGCAGTTTTATAACTAGCTAAGTATGATATGTTTTTAATCACCAGAACATTCACCTTAGCTTAGTTGCTGTGCTGTCAGATATAGTACAGTAGTACGGTATACAGTACACCATTGTAGATAGTGATACTGTACTATTGAATAAGAGTATTTTAGGAGGAGAGAATTTAATGAATCCCAGAGATGATACACGTGGAGTATTATGATGCACATTAATAAAATCAAATAGGTTTCCAGTTAGTCTACAGTACAGTGGTTCATTTTTGCTAAAATATGTTGTACAACTGTTTATGTTTGTATTTTTTTTGTTTTTGTTTTTTGTATCTGTACTGTACTGGTATATTGGTTGTTCCTTTATATAAATGTTATTGATGTATTATTAATTGATACCATAATTATATTGCGTAGAATAACATATATACTTAGTGCGTTTTAGTCAAATGTATGGGTTCATAGTTAATATTTATTCTCCAATGAAGACTACTGCTATTCTATAAATTTTGGCAGTTACTAAATTGATAATTGACAAAATTTCCATTCAATAGTACAGTGCAGTATTTTTTTCGTGTAGCATATTAGTTGGTAAAAGCATTGGTATTATTTGGAGAGAAATGCTACAGGTTTTACTGGTTTGATATATGAAAAACAGGTATTTTGGTGTGAGAATGTGTGGGTGGAAATGTTCAGGAAGTGATGAGTATAGATGTAGGTCTATATGTTATGATGCAATACTTAATGATATAAATAATGTGGTACTGTACTGTATGTACATGGGAATAAGCTTTATGAGTATAGATGTAGGTCTATATGTTATGATACAATACCTAATGATATAAATAATGTGGGACTGTACTGTATGTACATGGGAATAAGCTTTATTCCCACTTTTATATTAATACAAGGAGGCACTGTTAAATACTGTATTATTAAATAAGTAAGTTGTTGATGTGGTGAAGGTGGTGTGCATCATAGAAAATATACATCTTCTATAGTGTAATATTTGGGTTAACCAATAGTGGTGGTGTGTAAAGGAAAGTTAAAGCTGTATTTGTCCTCCATGCTGGTCTTCACCCCATCATACTACTTTCAAATGAAGGCATCAGAAACTGTATCAAGGAATAATCCCTTATTTTTCATCCATGTGTCAACACTGATGTACTTACGAGGAGATTTTTATAGGCCGATATGAAATGTCACATTATTTTCTCAGTTTCAACTGGTGATATTAATTCTGCCATTTCAGGTTGTCCTGATTTTCACTTTGTTATTTTGAGATACGTACTGGTACCTATAACGAATAACTTAACGAGTGAGTGGATTGAGGCACTACAATGGTGCACTTTTTATGACGCTCAGCAGGTACTTAAACCCATAATTTCTTCTGCCTCTAGAATGCGGAAATTTGTTTTATCTATTATATCTGGATTGGAAGAAAAGTATTTTAAGTTTAGTCCCCTTTGATATTTACCCCATTTCTGTTTCCACGCTCCAATAGATTTGTAACTCTCAATACACCTCAAATTGTGTCAACAGCAACCTTCACCTTATGTTGCAGTCAGTCTTATAGCCGTGTTTTGGTCTGCATGTGTCTCCTCCCCAGACCAACCATTCCATCATCACTGTAATGTGCGTGAACTTTGAACACACATTTTTTGCACCGTTTTTTCCAACTGCCACTAAATGACACCTGTCCATTGTTATAGGTTAGTTGTGCTCGGGTTTGTCACGCACGTGTTAATCAAGCTGGCTGGATACGAGTAACTTGTTTGGCACGAGAAAATGAGAACTAATATACTCCCAGAAGAGTTCATTAAGTTGAAACATCAAATATATTTTTTAGGTCACTTTTTGTATTTCATTATTGTCACATTCCGTCAAATTCTAAACCCTTTCAACAAAACTGAATAGGCTAGTAAAATTGATAGTAACCATTTCTCCGATCGACAGTTATTTTTATGTCAGTTACTCTGCATCTCAAATTTTTATATTGTAGGATATGAATTTGATATGGAAATGTATATCTCCTAACTCTAGTAAAATTAAAAAAAAAAAAAAAATGAATAGAACTTCCGTGGACCTCTGACATATGCATTGATTAAGTGACATTAGTGTAGGCCTACCGTCGTTGGATTTCCAGATGTTGGGAGTTCCTTGGGTAGTTCCTCCCCTCTGCACTGACAAAATTCGCTAGGACTCGAGGGAGGGGAGTCAGAGGAAAACTCATTTTGTTGTTAACATTGTCGTAAATATTCATTTTGACTGAGGTACCCCTGTGGTTAGTAAGGTTAAATTAACAGGGTCTTAATGAGGTACTTTTAGCTGTAAGTCCTGTGTTCAAGGTGTGATGGCCTCAGTTGACTAAGGTAGAGTCGTGATCATCAGATGATATTTGTTTTGGGTGAAGTAGATGGCTACTGATTCCTTCAGACTGCCAGAAAACAGACTTGTATTTCAGTACCGGTATGTAATTAAGGTATATTTTATTGTAATGATTTAAGGGCTACATTGACACCGAAACATGCACAACACGAGACCCTCCTTCTCAAAAAAGTCACCCTTCCCTTTTCTCGCTTTATCTGGTTTGCCAGTTTGTGTATGGCAAGTCCCTACCATCTTCCTTTATTTTAACTTAAACCACCACGTCCCAGCCACCAAATTGTAACCTCCTTCCCACAAAGGACATTAATCAGATGCAGTGAGTATAGGCTACAGGTGGATGGATAGTTTTTATGACTAGACGGGATGTTAGGGTTGAGGTTGCACTGTAGACTATTTTACCAGACATCCCTCCCTTTCTCCTTGGCAGATATTGATAACAGTTTCTCTTTGCAGCCAGTTCATGGTCAGTGGCTGTGTGAGACTTTGCATATTAGTAGCTTCCCAATATTTACCTCGCTGAAGCTTCGTCAATATAGAAAACTAATTTGAATTTTGCACCTCATCTACTTTTGCCTTCAATCAGGACCATACACGACAGATATATATCTGTATTTTAATACTCCTTAGTACTGTAATATTCTTTAGTAAGTAACAATAATAATATACCGGTAACAACTATAATATACATTGTTGTTGTGTTCTCTTTTGGAGGCTCATCTTACGCAACCCACACCCGCCATAGTAGTCCATCCTTTGATATTTGGTAACAACTATAATATACATTGTTGTTGTGTTCTCTTTTGGAGGCCATCTTACACAACCCACACCCTCCTTAGTAGTCCATCCTTTGACATTTGACAGTTTTACACGTGATACTGGACATGACCTGGTGTAAGTCCCGTAATGTATATCATTATAATTGTCCCCGATCCACCTCTGGATTTAAATATCAAGTGTATATAACTCTGTATGTTGTCAGCAGTATTACAGTTAGTGTCAGTATAGGAGTTATTACCGTCCTGTAATTGTAATCCTTCCAGAACTGCATATATTTTACCAGTAAGCTCTACTTGCAGGTACATAGTGTTATCTTACGGGATTTCCCCTCCCCCAACCCTTTAAATATGTAGTGAGAGGCAACAGACTGCCCCGTTTGTGTAAAATATTAATACCTTCAAACAGATGTTAACCTCAATAATTAAAATATCAGCACAAGTGTAGAAACTGGCCATCGGTACCGTACTACGTTTGTGTTGTACATTAATCTTACTACATAATATGAAAGGCATTATTATGCTTCTCCTTCTAGAACATTGCTCTCATTTATGGAGCTGATGTGGAGATGACACTTTAAGACCAATAATTAGACAACACTCATTTGGCATACTTTTTAATCATTACTAATCCATTGCTACGTTCTAATTGTGTCATTTACAGGTGTTCAGTGGAACTTGATTCATGTGTGTCGTCACTCTCTATCTTTCCTCGGAATGCCAGAACATATACCGACACTCGTAACACATCCACATTGTAGCTACAGTATATAATCTGTGGTGGATGACTACAACCACAAGTGTTCTGGGATGGGCCGAACATTAGCTATACATGTATCATCAATAATATGGCAATGTGTGTGTGTGTGTGTGTGATTCAGGGGATGGGGTTACACTGAATATACTCATTCAAGTTAGATTAGCTTGATTGGTTAGCTCAGACTGGGTTGGGATATGTCTGCTCAGGTTAGTTTGGTCGTTAAATCAGAATGGGTCAACTTGTGTTAAGTTACGACTGGGTATCTAAGCTTAGTACTGGTAGACTATATTCCTCAGCCATAATTATTACACAACAAGACACAGACTACCACTAACTTATTCCTTTCATCGTCGTCTGCAGTTAGGTTGTTTCACATATCTTTGGCGAGTCTTCAGAAATTATCTCTCCTTCATGTTGCCAGTCAGTCGTAACATCTTTCGTAATACTGGTTTGTCATTCAGCCCGTTTCAAAGTCAACTTCGATTCGTTTTAAGTTGCATCGGAACACATTTCATTCCTTCGTTCATTTTGTCTTAGGTATATATATGGTACTGTAAAAGTAAAATAAGAATAATAGGAACATCCAGGGAATAGAAAATAGAACGCCAATACTTCTTGGAACTAACTGACCACACTAGAAAAAAAAAAAAAAACCGCCAGTGGTCCATGTTGGCAGGCTACTAGTGTTACGCCCCCGTTACTACAGTCTGCCTGGCTGACCCCCTAGCGAGTGCCCAATGTGTGCTCAGCTCGAGACTGTCTACAAGACAGTTTAAATAATTTTGAGTAAACAAATTTGTGATTATGTTAGACTGAGGTATTGTGGATTTAATCACATAAGAATGATGTACAGAAAGTAAAATGTGCGTGCTCCTATATTCTACTATTATTAGCGGTAATTTCATCCACTTGGGCCCAAGTGACAGAGGGGACTACACATCTGTCATCCACGTAGCCTATTCAAAAGTTGGACTAAAGAATGTTGAAATTAAAGTTGGATTAAATAATTTTGAAATTCAGTCGTGTATGAACGTGAGGTAGTCCTAAGGTACAGTTACAACAAGATGTCTCCATTGTTTGTACTGAGACATAACCATCCCAGAAACAGTTCTAATAATCTCCGTAGTATCTCCATCGTTTGTACTGAGACATAACCATCCCAGAAACAGTTCTAATAATCTCCGTAGTACATTACATACCATAGTCACTTTAGCTATCGAAACTGGTACCTATGTACTCAACTGTACAATAACAGATAGTGTGCATGTTACCTCAAGAAGTACTCAGGGTATTGTTTGTGCATGTGTACTGTTGCCATGACAGTGTTTTGTTCATTAAGATACTGACCGTACCACTTGCTTCACGGCCGCTCTCATTACCTTCAGCTGGTCCAAACTCATTCTTTTTGCTTGTTGTTGATCATGGTGTGATGGCAAGTTTTTTTGCTAACTTGGGTTTTATCCCCAATTAATATGGTAATACCAGACGGCAATGTTGCTATTTATAGAACTCTGATTGAGATGGTACAGTTTACAGCAAAAGTTTCGTCTCCCTTGGTGCAAGAATGACATTTTTGTTTCCGTTTCCCCCTCCTGCACGTCCATAATCTGTAAGTCAAGAGATATTCACAGTACCAAGATTCTCACACAGACTTCAGTGTGAATCAGAGGTATGAATAATCTGTCTAATTTTGAGACCACACACACCCCGGTTGGTAGTAATTATATATTATATATTGTGCCTAGAATCCAGACTGAATAGGTGTACTGTTGTGTAGGATATGACCCATTTACATGTCATGGGCTTTTCAGTCACATATAGCCTATATATATATAGTCACTAAACTACAAACATGTTTCAGACAAAATATTAGGAATGACCCCTACAACACTCTTCTCCCATGACAATATAAGAAAAAAGTGAAGAAATTAATTACTTATTATTTAATTATATACTTCCTCCTTTTACCTCGAGTATTTCCTTGTATAACAGCGTGTCATTAGCTTTTTATATATATCGTTTCTTATTACGTACGGTACTGTAGTGTGTCATGAGTGATGGAGGATTTATTTCAAATGTAAACTAAGAGATGAGACATAATGTATTGAAATGTTTGTGTCATATTTATAACTATTCTTAATTAATTACAAAGCTCTCTGGTACACATTATATTTAGCTGTCTGTTATGGTTCAAATAGGAGTTTAATAGAAAGAGCAGACGTTATCATATATATATTTTTTTCTTCTAATTTTAAAGGAGAAGTGGAGAGGTCATATATATATTTCAGTACATCATATTACACATTTCACTTCGCCATCTCATCAACCTAAGTCAATTACATCACGAATCGCTATCTAGTCCAGTTTATTTTCTATATTTGTTTATATGTTGACGTACATACCACGATTACCAAATAGGCTAAATATGATTGATAACCTTATTATTGTGTTAATGAGGCTTGGAGTGTTATTTACTTTGTCTTGTGGGTTCGAAGGGACATTTAGTGGGCGACAAAGAACAGTAGACTGAGGGGAGGGTGATTATTATTAAGACAACTACGTTATATCCTGTTTATTGGTAGGTACAAAAACTTGCCTATTTGAACCCTCGGTATGCAAGGTTACCCGGATAGGACACGGGTGTTGTGGTGGGAGGGAGGTTACTGTGTCTCGTACAGCACAGTATATATATATATATTGAAGGTGCATCATGTCCCTCAGTTTTGACTCTTCCACAAATGTCGCCGGACCGAGCCTCTCCAGCATACAACAGTGCTATATCGTTCTTAACATCAGTGGATATTAGTAAAGTGACAATAGTGGTGAATGTTGTGCCCAGAAACAACTTGAAATATCACGGTAATAATAAATAATAGGCGTAAGTTAGCTTGATTCTCAATTTTTTCTTAATTAAAGAGGTAATATTTTGGTCAAGTTACAGGTAACTGATTCCTCTAAACTTCTAAAGTAATTCAAGAAACAGTGGCTGTTTTAATTTAGCTGACGTCCTGTTTCATACCAATAGTATATTACTCCTTAACTCTTGTTTAACCTTTGGACGTCAGTTGTGTTTCCCTCAGACAAGAAAACCGTCCATGGTGGCAAAGAAAAATACTAGTTTCAACATTGCTTTGGGCAAAATAGGTGGGCGACTAATTCCTCCAAACTACTTTTTATAACAGAATCCGTAATAATAAAATGAGGCACTAGTCTGTTTCCTGTCATAGATGGGACAATCAGGAGCACTTCCTTAATAACCTATCTTTCATTCAGCTTCACTGAAACACGTGGATGGTAGAGGGCGCTTCCATCAGTGAATCGTTAGCGGAGTCAATGATGCAGCGTGTCCGGTGATAACAAGGACCAATAAAATCCTTTACCTAATACAGTGTGGCAACAGTAGGAATGACACTGGTGGAATGTTATCTAGTACAACCAGTAATTCGTTTTCACTTTCTCGTCTCTCTGACTGTAGTACAAATTGCAATGTAAATGCCATAAGTAACATGTGTTGCCATCGGAGAAATGGAGGTTATTATTCCCCCATAGATAGTGCATCAAGAAACACGTTATCTCAGTATGACGTGTGGGGTTCGTTTCTCGACACACTTTGGAGAAATCTGCTTTGTGATTTACCGATTGTATTACTGGCTCCTTAAAGATTTTTGCGTGGGAATGAACATTGAGTAGTGGCGAGGGGGAGGAGTTGGGGGGAATAAGTATAATGTGACTCCACCTTTAGTATCGCAGGGAAAAAAGAAAAAGAGCACCGTTTGCCGAAGACATCTCATCACCCCCAGGTTCAGCGTGAGGGTTATGGACGTAAATCGTGGTCAGAATCATATTACTTTCGCCTGTAACGTTTCCATGGCACGTAGCCGTTTTGACGGACGTAAATCACAGTCCACACCACGCCCCTGTAGCCCGTAACATTGCCATGGCACTTATTATTAGGTTATGGCTGGTATTAGTTATGTCATAATGTGGTTAAAGTGGTAAGGTAGTATTATGTAGCCAAATTGGAAGGCCACTCATTCTTCCAAACTATGATACAAAACAGAATATCCTACTCTTACACTCAGGTAGTCTGTTTTATGACATAATTTGGAGCAATCAGTAACCGTCCGATTCGTCTACCTGGGATTACCCCCGTGATGTGCTCTTGGTGTGTGTGTGTGTGTGTGTGTGTGTGTGTGTGTGGTAAAGTGGTAATTCATTGTGACTACATTGAAAGACTATTGAATCCTCCAAACAATGCTACACAACATAATCCCTACTCACGTACTGAGGTACTATTATAGTCTGTTTTGTGGCATAGTATGCAGGAATCAGTATCCTTCCAGTCCAACCACAACAAAAGACCCCCTCTGAATGTGTTGACGGTAATAACGGGTATTATGTGGTCGTGGAAACTGTAGATAAGTATTTGTGATAATAGTTGCGGTGGCAGTGACAAGAAAAACTCCCAATTTCTGCTGCCGTTAAACTGACTTGTAATGTTACCGGGGAATTGAAGAACTACTCTTTATTCTGAACTATGACGCCACACAAGACAGTATTGGAGTTGTTTTTATTTTTCTTTCTGTGTGCTTGGAGGACACATTAGCATCCGATTTTTCGACTATCACATCGACTTGGTGGTGATGGTGATTGTGGTATTGGTAATTGTGATATCAACACATTAGGCGGCGATGGTAATGATGATGAACTTGCTGGTAATGTCACTCACAAAATAAATGTAATGGTGTTCGTTTTCGTGGTTGTGGTGGTAATGGTGGGAGTTGCAGTGGTGGTGGTATATTCTTGGTGCTTAGCGAGAGTGTGGTGGTGATGATGATGGTAGGTAGGTAGGAGAGTGGAAGAGGCAGTAACAGCGTTAGAAATAATAGTACCGGTAGTAGTATGTATTAACAATAGTATAATGCTAGTAGTAGTATAGTAGTAATAGGAGTGATGGTAGTGGTATGATATTAACCTAGCTAAAACACTTTGAAAATATAAAAAAGGCATGTAAAAATAAAATAAATAGGTATATACAAGCAGTTTTGTGTGTTTGGACGGTGGCAATGCTGGTAGTGGCAGGCAGGCAGGCAGGCAGGCAGGCTAACTGAGGCCCACCAAAAACCCAGGGTGAAAGTCGTGTGTCTCACCCTCGTTAAGGTGGGGAAGGGGGGTGAGGAGAGAAAGGGGTAGGGAGGGGGGGGGGGCAGGAACCAGTTGGCTAAAAGTTGACGATGGGTGGAACTGGCTGGCTGGTTAGATTCATGTGGGGTAGTGGCTGCTTCTCACTGCTGTTAGTGTATTCTACATTTCTACCCTCATATTACTGTTGTTGAGAAGGAAATTATTTAAGTACAGTCCCGGTCAGTAGTTGTAAGCAGCTTCTTCCCCTTTGAATAATTTATCAGAATGAAGACGTTTTTATAATTAAGATTTAAAACAGCATGTAGACTCAAGTAGGTAAGTACTTTTAACATGGACTGTACTCTCGTCAGAATGTAAACGTATTACTTTGAGATAAGAACAAACCCGACCTCAACACCATTATTCTGCATTAGCTCCAGTGGTAGCAGAGTGGATAAAGTGATGGACTGCGAATGGCAAGGGCCCTGGTTCGAGTCCTCGAGAAACTTCTGGGATTTTTCAGAGGTGATCTGATGGGTCCAGCTGTTCGTCAATTATCCTGGCTAGGCCGACACGTCAAGAAAATGCCCCCTACATCGTCGTCAACTCACAACATAGAAGATGCCAGACCATATTCCTATATGCTGTGAGTGACGGTATAGCTGCCCTCTCCTGATAGTGACGTGTATAAATAAGGTGTGGTCATCTAGTGGGACAGAAGAGAAGCTACGGTACCAACATCACCACGAAGCTCCACTGTGTTATCTGGTGCGACACCCAATAATTTCGGGGCCTCGCAAGAGTCACGGGCTACTGACAACCTTACAGTCCCGAGGTTGAGGTATAAAAAAGAAAAGAAAAAAAAAAAGTAGAAGGATATTTAGTGTGTTATATTAAACTTTTCATTGACTAGTTTTTACCATTTTAACGAACAAAGAAAACATTGTACTATCATGGCAGCCCTAAGCTATATATGAATCACCTCTTTGTGCAGCATATCCTAGACTGGTGAAGTTTGTCCTGAATATTAATAAACCAACCCCAAGAAAGGCATTTAGTTTTGTTGTTTATAATCTGTTGTGATAACTTTTAAGGGGTAATCTTTTTAATATTGGCGTGTTTAGAAGATAGTTGGGGTGATAGTTTAAGTTGAGTTTGAAATAGTGGCACGGAATTAGTTAGTAGTTTTTTTTTTTTTTTTTTTGGGGGGGGGTGAAAGTGGTAATTGTGGTGGTGGTAGTTTTTTTTTTTTTTGGGGGGGGGAGTAGGTGGTTGCAGAGATAGAAAAAGAGGTGGTGTAGGCGGGGGAGCGAAATTGGTAGTGGTGATGGAGTGGTGTAATGGTAATAAGTGATAGTGTGTATTGTTGTCTTGGAAGGAGAGAATGGATGATATATATAACTTGTAATGGTGGAGGTAAGAAGTGGTGGTGTTAGAGACACGTGTCAAGTATAGCTAGTGGTAGAGGTGGGGAGACTTGTACAATGTAAACAGCAACACAAGCGGTAACAATGTCGAGTTTGTTGCCATGTTGTTTGAGTCAAGTTTGGGGTGAGGAGAGAGTGGCGTGATGTAATGTCATCTTGTGGGTTGTAAGATTGACATTGTTGGTTGTAAGGAGTTGGAGCAGCAGCAGTAGAAGCACAGCGTCTGGTAGAGAGAAAGATACAAGTGGAGTGGTTGTTTGGTTGAGAAGGGATTGTTCTCCTTTTAGTAGAAGAATGGGGCAATTGAAGTTAGTTACATTTACTGGTTATACAGTTCACATGCATATAGATGTAAGAAAACAATTAAATTCGGTGAAAAATGGATTTATGAGAGAAACTGACCATGGAAGATGATATTTTTAGATGAGGATGAAGAAAACTGTGTTCAGTTTGAGTGAGGTGCGGATGGAAAGTAAATTTTAGAGCTTAGTAAGGTGGTGATTATGTGGTTAGAGCAGGGCAAGTGAAGACGTGAGTAAAGAGGGACAACAATAAAAGTATCAAATTTCGATGGTAAGAAGTGAGTGATTGATAACTGATGATGGCGGTTGTTAACTGGACACGTTGAGTGATGACAAGTGGAGTGTAGTGAGGGGACGGGATAATTTGTGGTGACTGATGGTGATGGCTGAAAGACAAGTCGTTTAAAGTGGTAACAGAGCTGGAGTGTAAAGTCCGATAGTAGTGTGTGCGAGAATATATATATGATGAAATATGCTGGTGTTGGTAGTAGGAGGTAACAGAGCTGGAGTGTAAAGTCCGATAGTAGTGTGTGCGAGAATATATATATGATGAAATATGCTGGTGTTGGTAGTAGGAGGTAACAGAGCTGGAGTGTAAAGTCCGATAGTAGTGTGTGCGAGAATATATATATGATGAAATATGCTGGTGTTGGTAGTAGGAGGTAACAGAGCTGGAGTGTAAAGTCCGATAGTAGTGTGCGCGAGAATATATATATGATGAAATATGATGGTGTTGGTAGTAGGAGGTAACAGAGCTGGAGTGTAAAGTCCGATAGTAGTGTGTGCGAGAATATATATATGATGAAATATGATGGTGTTGGTAGTAGGAGGTAACAGAGCTGGAGTGTAAAGTCCGATAGTAGTGTGTGCGAGAATATATATATGATGAAATATGATGGTGTTAGTAGTAGGAGGTCGTGTCGTCCTTAGTGAAGAGGACGTTTGTGATGAATGATAAAGGCTTTGGTGGATAGGTAGGTAGGTATTGAGGAGGGAAATAGTCCAAGGTAGTGGATGGTTTTGTCGTGGCAAGTTACTTTAGTATTTGTGATATTTTATATATATTCAAGGTCCCGGTAGGCCGTGTAAAAGTTAGTGAAAGTTTATTTATGATTAAAGTCGGTGATGACTGATGAAGATAGAAGTAAGGCATGTGTTAGTTCATTTATTTGTGATTACTTATAGATATAAGCTATATGTCGTACTTGGTCAAGGATGTATTTGTGAGAACTAAAGAGGAAGATTGGTTATGTCTTCAGTTGAGGGATGAAGTAAGGAAGTATGTGAGACGAGGCACGTGGGTAGGTGTTGTTGTGTATGTGTGTGAGGGTTGTGGTGGTGGTGGAGGAGAGGGACGTTGGTGGGTTTAACTAGTCGTCAGCGGGGTTAGGGCTATTCGTCATGGGGTCTAGACGGGCGGCCCCAACTTGCTTTCTTGGCTACCCGCCCATCCACCCACCCACCCACTTGTTCTCCTTCCACCGACATTACGCCTGTTTGCTTCTTGTTTGTGTTCCTGTCTGTCTGCGTTCCTGTCTGTCTGCTTGTCCTTACTTTTGTTAGTCTTCATCATGTTCTTTTTTAATTAACTCTTTGGTTTTGTATATTTTTCCCCCTTTAATTAACTGTCCGGGTTTATGGTTGGCCCATGTTCCCACCTGCATCCTATCCCAGGCTCTATATACCTCCGTCCCTTCCTCCAGCCTCCTCTCTAGTGTCCCGTGCTCTGGTTTCAGCGCTTTAATATGTCTCATCCTCCTGTCCCCTGGTTGGCCTCCCCTCCCCATCTCAGTCCCGTCACCCCAATACCATGCTGTCCCTTCCTCCCCCTCTCCCATTACAACCACCCATCACTTGGTATATGTCGGTTGCTTTCTGTCCCTACATCGATTCCGGTCCATCCTTGCCCTTGACCAGCCAAACCTGTCCTCCTTACTTTACTGTAATACTTGTCTCCGGTCCTTGCCCCTGCTCATGTATTTATCCTTGTCACCTATCTTGTCCTGCTCGTGTGTTTGTTCCTGTCATACATACTTGACCCTCGTCCCTGCTCCTGTCACTGATGCTTTATTCCGTCCCTGTTACTGTCATTTATACTTTATCCCATCCCTGCTATTCTAATTTATACTTTACTCTGTCGTGCTTTCTGTCATTTTTATACTTTGCCCCGTCCATGTTCCTTGTCTCCCGTACTGTGATTTATATATAACTCCGTCCCTGCTTCAGTCTTTGTCCTCCTTCCCCACCTGTTTCCTTGCTACGTTTCAGCCTTCTGTTCCTTCCCAGGCCGCCTGCTTTGGTTTCATTGGTTTATGGAAATTCTATGTTTCAATCTTCAGCCGTATAACCTAGTCCTTGTCGGAGCCACACTCCCGTCTTCGCTTCTCAAGTCTTACAGCAGGCAAAGTAGAAGTGGAAAGGTTTCGAGTGTTACATTATCCTAAAAAAATAAACCCCCAGTAGACGTCCTAGTATGTTGACGAGACTGGTGGGATGTTAGTCTTGTACATTGTGTTGCTGTCATTGGTATTAGATGTGTTGACTTGCAACTCTGTGTTCCATCCTTGTGTTCTCTCTTCAAAGAAGTAAGATTTTTTAATCGTATTTCGTGCAAGAGATACTGTTAGTATACTCTGTTAGGTACTATAGCTTGTAGTAAATGATCGCCATTTTAGAACGTGGTGGCTGGTGGCACACTGAGGTTATGATTTTATATTCGGGGGGCTGCACAGGTTGGGGTGAAAATAATAATTATATACTGTTCCCCATATTACCCGTGCATGTGATAAAAATGTAGATATTTTCTCTGGTTAGGCTATATAGTATGAATGTGTAGTTGATATACTTTTGAGTTTATAATACTATACATATTAAAGTGAGGACTGAGCTTAATTGGTCTCATTATCTGACTACACAACCAGTTGAAGATTCAAGGGCTTGTGGGTCCACGTTAACTTTTCCCGCTATTGGTTTCACAGGATGCTACAATCTTTTGATAACGTTACACGCCATCCTCTTCTATTCTGACTAGTTTATATTTTTGAGTATGTTTAATTTATGGTCTCTGTTTCTGCATTTAAACAAATGTCAGTTATATAGACACAAAGACTGGTACTTGATTTTAGCCTGATGTACTTTCTATATTGGAGGTAACATTTTAGTTATACCTTGAAGAATTACTCAAGGTTGAAAATATAAAATGCCATAGGTCTACACTTCATTCTAGTGAACACAATGATTGACCACAGATGGACTACAGATAACACTAATATGATTACACCCAATGTCATGGTTTTGTTTAAGATGTATACAAACTTGGATATACGACTAGAAATAACTACCTAGTGACCTAAATGATAGAAGATTTATTTGTACCGGACGGAATTTCACACCGTGATAAGTGTGATATGAAAACGGGGTTACATTCCTTCAAGTTTAAAGATTTGTTAAGCTCGGAGGCGGCTGACGACTTTAATTTTTAAATTTTGCAAGACAAGTTTTTGGTATACCGTATATATATTTTGTGGAAGTCGTCTGTGGGAGGTTTTAATATCATCACATCATACCATGGATTTTTCTTTGCAATGGTAGCCTACAACCCCGTTATATAATTTAGTACAGGTATCTTTACTTCTTGTTACCATGCGATCGATAAGATTTGAACCGTATCAAGTGTTACCCTAGTGTTAGTGTTGGCTAGAGCTCCAGGCTACAACCCATTGCCACACAAACCACAGCAACGCCCACACACACACACAGTAATATACAGTATAGGTTATAAGTTTTGTCCTTCCTCATGCACTTTTGGAGCTTGATAGGCCAACGCTGTGTTCACATGAGGGATAAAATATTTGTAAGAATCCATTGTATCCAATTGTATGTACTTGATCTGCAAGTTAACGGGTTTCAGAAAGGACGAAGGAAGGCTGTAATTTGTTGTCCAAGACTGTAGCCTATACCTATCTGGGTGTGAAGCCTCGCTGATAAAGGAGATAAAACTTGACACCCTCTTCTTATCAATAAATGGGACGATGAGGTCAGCTGCGATTCATTTTATGATAATGGAACTTGAGTGTTGAAGGGGATTGGATTTTGTCGCCAAATTGTAGGTTTAATGATTATTCCAAACTCGGCCAAAATATAACTTCACCCTACTGACAGCGGTCTGTTTATTGGCATTGTTTGAAAAGATTGATAAGGTTGCCGACTGAAAGTTCTCAAATGGACAGTTTTCTGACAAGTCATTCGTTTTAAACTTGTTAGTGTGCCGCGGATATGGATTTTCATAGTTGTTAATCCATCATTATTCTTGGCTATGTATCGTATGTGTGAGTAGAGTACACATACAACACTCATACATCATGACACAGACCATTTGGATAATTCGATCCCGAGATTTGGATTTTTTTTTTTTTTTTTTTTTTTTCCCCTCTCGAGAGCTAACCATTTCCTTTCTCTCCTTTGGCGGAATGTGACCGTAGCTGTTGTAAGTGGAAATAACGAATATCAACGACTGTACATGCATTTCCTTCATTTTTGGAGTTTATGGTTTATGGTGATATTTCTGGATTATCTCTGGTGATTGTACAAAATCTCGTGTTCAGAAATATATACTGATACTTAAAGCAAATTATTCTTTGTGCGTCAAGATGAGGCAATAGTAATAATCCTAGAGTTTACATGAATAAAATGGAAGTTCTCCCTCACTCTCCCTCCTCTTCTGCTCTCTTTCTCGCTACCCCACCCACCTTTATCTTTCCCACATCTTCCCTCTATCCTTCCACCTCTCTCTTTCACTAGTCCTTGTAGCTCTTTTCCTCTTCCCTCCACACCCTCAGCTTCTACTGCTTCTGTCTCTCATAAATATGTAAGTATATAAACTTTTTCCACTCAAAGGTCCCATGCCAAGTTTAATAGCTGCTCGCGTCCCAAATATCGTCACGGAAACGGGTAGAATCTCCCAGATATTGGGTCACGGTCTAAATTATCTAATAACACGTCAACTTTTATATTAGGTTTGAGAGAAGCATTCACTCGTCTTGAGTTTGTATTTGATCAGTGGTCGTCCAACGAAGCCAGGCGTTCAGTTTTAGACAAGATCATAATCCTAAAAAATGAAAACTCGTCACCAGTAAAGGGGGAAGTTTGTTTGGTGGCATAGCGTGCAGGAATTACGAGCCTACAATTCAACGACAACATCACGGTTTACCTATAAACACATCATCACTCTTGGATATGCAGCAGTTTCTTCCGGTCCGCCCGCGCTCACTCAGGCCTTGAGTTGATAGATGGAAAGTAAAGCAAGAAGAGGGGGATATTTTTTCACCGTCCGTCAGTATGACATAATTATTATTAGAGAAATTATGAAAATACACTTTGTTATACTGAGTTTCTATGGTAGAGCTCAAGGAGTATAGTTATCCTTCACTCGGATAGAATTGATATGTAAAATTTTCTTGTAAAATCTTTAGCTGATTCAGTAAGTAGGTGAAGATATAACATCATTTATTGTAATCTTATCTTTAATTTGGGCTACTAATGTAATGATAAAAGCATTAATTACGGAAATGTGTATAAATATAAACAGGTTATTCACTAGTGTATGGTTAATAATGTAGCCAACACGTCACAGTTGACTCATAAATATCAATATTCTCCCAACGTGTGTTTCATATTGGTAGCAGGTTCACGGTAGCAAAGGTTCTATTTTAGGTGAGTGTACTGTGGACAGGAAAGTTGCCACGAGGTCTCCACTAAATATAGTTGTCATTCCGGCTGGGAGTGACTGACGAAGGTGGTGGTGGTGGTGGTGGGTTGCCTTGGCTCCCTCCTTCCTGCACCAGTCAGTCAGTCACCTCACCATTCACCCATCCACCCTCCTCATAGTCTTAATTAATACACTTAAAAATACACTTTTGGTACATTAAAGTGCCTTGATTCCTCTAAAGTATACCAGGAAATATGACTACTTTAACAAAACTAATGGTGGCATGTTGCTTGGAATGGTTTGGAATATTCAGGTGCTCCATAATAACCATATATATATTTTTTTGTACCGGTACTTATATTCCCAGCCTGCATTTCTTAGCAGAGTCTCTCATCCGCTGCACATTCATACGTCATAAGAAAGCCAGCCATATTGGAACACAGCCAATATTTATTAACGACGGTTTGCGACTGCATGGTTCACACCATCCTTCAAGGCAACAGGGGAAACTCCAATGAGATTTGCTTACTCATTCTGTTAAGTTATATAACTCTTTAATTTGAATGATGGTGTGTGGTTATGTATGGTTGAAATACGGGTTGTGTGTGTGTGTGTACGCGCGTGTTTAAGCTTCAGAGTGGTATTTAGCGTTTGGAGGTCACAGTGTCGTGCTAAAACAGTGCAGTTACATGTAGGTCATTGAGACGCATCACGCGTGACGGGCTCATGCGCGCACCTACGTTTGCCTGCATGTGCTCCAGTGTGTGTGTTTCCTGCTTGCGTATTTATATGAGAGTGTGTTTCTTTGCACTGTATATTGCATGGGTTCATGTCTATGCATATGTGATTGTAGGTACATTGCTTAAGAGAGAGAGAGAGAGAGAGAGAGAGAGAGAGAGAGAGAGAGAGAGAGAGAGAGAGAGAGAGAGAGAGAGTCGTTTATGAATCCATGTGCATCGTCATTTACTATGCATGTTTGTGTGTGCATGTGCCACATTATATATTACTGTATGCGTGAAAGTATCTATCGTTCCACATTCGTTTGTCAAGTGTCAACGGTGTAGACTGTTGTTTACGTACTGTTGTCAACGTTGTGCACTGTTGTTTACGTACTGGTGTCGACGTTGTGCACTGTTGTTTACTTAGTGGTGTTGGTTTGTGAGTCAATACTCATAATATATGTACATACATTGCCACCAGACCAAGCAGGGTTGTCGTTGTCTTGGGAGAAGATGGAGTGCCGAGGGAGAGAAATGTGAGAAGTGTCAGACGTAAGAGCTTGTTGGCACGCTACAACCTCACTCGGACACGTAAGGCTTACTTACATAATTATCATCACCCCACACACGGCTCAGTTGTTATAATAATGAATCTGTGTATATTATTTAGAAGGTTGTTCATCTTACTCTTGTTGGTGTTTTGAGTGACAGACAGACACAGAGGTAGGAAAGGCGAGTTGGGGTTGTGTAACTGGTAGAAGTAGCTATGTTATATTGTTGTAAAACTGGGAGATTGAGGAGGAATATATAGCTTGTAATAATATTCTTTGGTATTGGTGTGTTCGCAAATACTTATGTTTTGCCCTTTAATTGGTGTGAATGATTAGACAGGATAACATGTAAAAAACTATTCATTGCGTTAGATATCGAAGGGATTGAATGTAAAAATATTTATATGCTAAAGATATAATACTATTTGTTGGAAGGGGAATAGGAAAGGAAATCTATCCATCCAGCCATTGACAGCATCTGATGGATCTCCCCAGCTTTCATACATAAATGCATCGAGTTGGGGTCAGACCAGAACATCGGCTTGTCCTGGGAACCTTGATGGTAACAGACACCAGATGGATGGATGGACAGTTTTCAGTCACCCACAACCAATTTGTGGGGTGGCCTGGCCAGAACGGGAAACAGACCCCCTGGTTATTACCACTGTCAGGCTTGGTTGACGCACATGTGACGTCTACACCACTTTATGCTACACTGATTTAGCACCCCCGATGCTTCATGCAGGGTGCCTCGGAGGGAAAAACATACCTGACTTCATGGGGTGTTTGTTGACGTATTGAAGCAGCAAATGTCTAGGAAATGTTTGAGTTGCAGTTAGTGAAGTGTTTAAAGTAACAACGGGACACCTCGCTTCACCTCGCCCTTTAATGAACTCTTCCGTCATTGTATTTCGATGGCAGTTGCGATTTTAGTAATATAAATAATATCTAACTTTATGCACATATCTTTCCTGCTCGTTACAGTACTTCACATATTTACTGAAGAGAACCATTTGTTGTGGGTGAATTAACAGGCTACTGATTCTTCTAAACTGTGACAGGAAATATACTAACATCTATATTCAAGTATGGATTTTTATTTGTAGTATATACTGTATAGTGTGAAGGAATCATAGCCCCTCAATTAACCAACGACATTATAACTCCCCTTGTGTACCATGCTCAGAATAATATGGTGTAATGTTTGAACGTTTATGGTGTATTACGCGTCATAATGTCTAATATCTACATCGCCAAAACTCGAACCTGGTACCTAATAGTAGGATTCCCAGCCGTTAGCCACTACACCACAACCCAGTTATTATGTATGGTCATAAACCATAATTTCTGCCCACGATAGGCGGGTAGAGAGAGTTTAGGCAAGGTGATCTTTTTATGCAATGTGTTGTTTACATAGTTACTTGAAGGAATTAACTGTTGTGGGTGATTTGGTTGCAGTTCCATTGTTTCCTTTAGATTATACAACAAAACATATCCTCTAGTCCAATACTCAGTTACTAGTCTATTTCATGGAATAGTTTGTGGACTAGACCTCCAGTTTGTCCACATTAAATGGTACCGTACTCTTGAGAAAACTGGAGTTTTCCGATGTTTGTCATCATATAAAGATAACAGTAAACCGTTCTACAAAGTAGAAATTATGTCTCCTGACAGTACCATACTTGACTCTAATTATGGCGGTTTGCTTGTAGTAGTTGCTTGCTTGTTAGTATTATGTTGGGGAAAATCTCTGGATTTTTTTCCCGTGTGCTACATTGCTTTAATGTTTACATGACTGATACATAAGGCAACATCCCGTGGGAATTTTCTTATGTGTTGCTTGCCTCGTTAACAAACTTAGTGGACCAGAGGTGTTATCTGATAACATGATAAGATAGTAAACTTAAAGTAACTTTGCAATGTGTTGCCTTTGAACAATACCATGTGTAACGGAGTAATGGTGGCCCGGGTAGATGTTTCTCAGAGATAGTTTTCTTGAAGAACTAGCAATATCAGTAAATATTCCTAAATTATGGGTACAATATAAGTAAATGTAAATGAAACTTATTCCTTGTTAAAGTGTAACTCAGGGTATATAACTTGAACATTTTCACGAGTGAAATTATCAACGTTGTTAATTTTTACCTCATTTTTATTTTAATATCTCTGGATTGTTTTCTTGTATCTCGGGTTGTATTCTGTTGTTATGTTGGGGTTGTGTTGCATTCAGTTGTTTTTCCTCTCTCTCTCTGGGGTGAAATATAGTATGGTGGAAGGCGTGACATGCGAGTTCCTCCCCGACCAGTCCGCTGCCTCCTGGAAACATTCACTTGTCAGTTTTACTAGCGTGTGGGTGGATGGAGATTGGGGCAAACACATTGGTAGACAGACGGACTGGCAGACAGACAGGCTTAAACAATCAGACGGACAAACTAGCAGACAGGCAGACAGTTGAGGTAGACAGCACACACGCGTACACACAGAGAGACGGACGAACGAACGAACGGAAAATGAACATAAGTGCATTAAATGGTGCAGTGTTTGGTTTCCATGGTAACCTGAGTAGCTTCCTCCTCCTCCTCCCTGCTCACGTCCTTCCTTACTGTCTTGGTTGATGTGGGATGATGAAGTCTCAAGTCACAGATTAGCCAACATTCCTTCCTTTCCTTTAACTGAATACAAAATAGCTTACTATGATATAACAAGACTGAGTCCACTTTTTGGTTAGGTTTGCCCATCTTGTGATTCTCCAGACTGTTGTACAGTCACCAACAATGTGTGACTCGTGCTCAGCTTAACAAAGGCCTGTTTGATGGTCTTGTACCAGTGCAGGCCTTCCCTTATTTTACAGAGCTTTTTGTGAGTACCACTCCAAAACTTTTCTGTTCTCCAATACGTTACCAAGGCTTTGGTATGGAAACTTCATTGAGCTTTCCTATAATTTAAAGAAGTTTTAGTATCGCCTTGACCATTTTTCCTAAAGTTGTATTGGCACAGTTATTAACCCGTTGAGCTGTCTACAGTAAACAAAGAATACGGTGGATGAGAGTTCTCAGGATGTGGAGGATAGGTTTGTGAAGAGAAAGGTTAATTTTTTATGACCCGTCTCCTGTACTGTCGTCAGAGCTTCATGTCCGGTGCTTTATAATTACTGTATTGTCTGTACGTTATGTATTTGTTTTGTTTGTTTTAATCGTATGGTGGTTGTGGATCTATGAAGATGTTGGTTAGTTGACGTTCCCTAATTCAGCCTCCAAATTGTCCCATAAAGCGACTTAAGGTAAACTAAGGCTGTGTATTCCTTGGCACCGTTTGCAGGAAGCAGTAACCTGAAGTAAATATTTATGCATCTCGTCATACTGATAATAATTATAATTCAGAATAAAGGGGGTTATAGTTTCTAAAACCCTAAGCCACTGGGGCAACTTGCACTGTCATTTGACATACGCTGAGAAAAATCATAGGTTCCTTTAATGTATAAACTTTACTTTACATTACCTAACTTTACGTTACCAAACCTAGCTTTAACTTACGTTTAATTTACCTAATCCTAACCTGACATAACCTATTACTATTACTTTGAGATCGGGAATCCCCTGCAGCCGAGACTACAACACTACAACCCCTAATGACTTTGGTGAGGCCGTCTGTCGAGGTTTACACTGGTGCGGAAATGTCTAGTTAGTCTTTGTTTGAAGTTACAAGTGACCTTTGTGACTGTCGGTGGCTGGAGGTGAAGGAGGTTCATTTAGGATAATATTACGCAAATATCAGGGTGAACTTGTAACCTCTCCGTTGTCCTATACTGGCACCAACCCTCGAGGTGGGCTGGTTATGTTGTAACACACATCTCTCAGTATGATCTTAACTATTATATAGGGGGTTACTATCAGTACAAACAGTAACAACAAAGTTAATATCATCATTACCACCAACATATACAGTATTCATCCCTCCCGCCTCCTTTCCAATTGTTATATTCATGTAGCGTAACGACTCCTGGAGTAACAAAGCGAGGCGGCCATGTCGACGAGGGTATCTTGGTGTGGAGTGGGTATAGGGGAGTTGTCAGGGGGCATGACAGGATGGGACTGGGAGGACAGGTGAAAGGGGAAGGTGACGGGGCATCCTAGGGTGAGGGGTTGGGGGACACTTGATGAGGTGTCTTAGAGCAGAGTGATGCAGGGCAAGATAGGACAGGTGACGATGTAGCTCAGAGCAGGGGAACATAGGAGGAAGGTGAAGCAGTACAGGGCAAGATAGGACAGGTGACGATGTAGCTCAGAGCAGGGGAACATGGCAGGAAGGTGAAGCAGTACAGGGCAAGATAGGACAGGTGACGATGTAGCTCAGAGCAGGGGAACATGGCAGGAAGGTGAAGCAGTACAGGGCAAGATAGGACAGGTGACGATGTAGCTCAGAGCAGGGGAACATGGCAGGAAGGTGAAGCAGTACAGGGCAAGATAGGACAGGTGACGATGTAGCTCAGAGCAGGGGAACATGGCAGGAAGGTGAAGCAGTACAGGGCAAGATAGGACAGGTGACGATGTAGCTCAGAGCAGGGGAACATGGCAGGAAGGTGAAGCAGTACAGGGCAAGATAGGACAGGTGACGATGTAGCTCAGAGCAGGGGAACATGGCAGGAAGGTGAAGCAGTACAGGGCAAGATAGGACAGGTGATGATGTAGCTCAGAGCAGGGGAACATGGCAGGAAGGTGAAGCAGTACAGGGCAAGATAGGACAGGTGACGATGTAGCTCAGAGCAGGGGAACATGGCAGGAAGGTGAAGCAGTACAGGGCAAGATAGGACAGGTGACGATGTAGCTCAGAGCAGGGGAACATGGCAGGAAGGTGAAGCAGTACAGGGCAAGATAGGACAGGTGACGATGTAGCTCAGAGCAGGGGAACATGGCAGGAAGGTGAAGCCGTACAGGGCAAGATAGGACAGGTGACGATGTAGCTCAGAGCAGGGGAACATGGCAGGAAGGTGAAGCAGTACAGGTTAGGAGAGATGGAAGGTCAGGTGACTGTACAGTTTCCCAGTACATGTGACCGGTGTCAGGGACATTCCATAGTAGGAAAAGACAGGACAGGTTGGAGTAGGAATATAGTACAAATAAGTCTCAGAAGGTATCTAGCGAGAAGAGAGGGAACAAGTACAAAACAAAGGCAGACAGGGAGGTAGTTAAAAATAACTCAATAAAGAGAGAAAGTGAGGCAGGGAGGTGACTAGGAAGAAATGAAACAGCAATGGAGAAAGTGAGGCAGGGAGGTGACTAGGAAGAAATGAAGCAGCAATGGAGAAAGTGAGGCAGGGAGGGGGTGAAGGTGGAGGGAAGTAAGGAATAAAAGGAGAGAAGGTAGTGGGGGGGAGAAGGAGTGGACCGTATATGGTATTAGCTAGTCATGTTCCATTCAACAGGGAGGGGGAGGTGGACGCCTGGGGTCTTCTCTTCACTTATTACTTACTGACCACTAGTAGTACCTCCATCCCTCACCCTTCACTGCCATTCTCACTCACCCTCACCTACCACACCCTTCAACTCCCGTCAGTCTTACCTTTACTCGCCTATATTTATATACATGATGTTCACTGTCAACGTTACTGCATCTGTCCCTCACCTAACGAAACCTCCATCTCTCACAAGTCACATTTTCCTTATCCATCTTCATCCGTCCTCAATCTTTCCTTCGCCTGTCACCATCACACTTCAATGTCACCCTCTCTCTCTCTCAACTTCCTCACTTGTCACTTATACGTACCCATCCACATTCGTATTCCATCTCTCTCTCTCTCATCTGTCCTTGTTCACTCTCCCTTCATCTCGGCCACTGTAGTACTGAGAGAGACGGGGTGGGGGAGGGGGGACGTAAAGAAGCTAATTGAAGCAAAAGACGAAAGAAAATAGGAGAAGGAGAGGGTAGATAGGGATATAAACAGTCGTAACGTGGAGATAGGGGCGGAAGGAAGAGAGAAAGCGAGGAGGGGAGGGAATGGGTGGGTGGGTGGTTGTCTGCTGACCGTCACCACCATAACAAGTGTCTGGGTTACGACCATATCCACACCGTTCGCCTCAAGCCTCCCCTCAGTCTCTGTTTGGAGAGTTATGGATGTTTTCGGCTAATATGGAACCAATAAATGCCTTCCACACGGGGCAAATATGGCGGTGGTGAGAGAGAGAGAGAGAGAGAGAGAGAGAGAGAGAGAGAGAGAGAGAATATGTGTGCGCGCGCGCTCTGACAGATGGAGTGACAAACACACCGACACACACAGATGAGGTAATCAACGAAGCCATAATTCGTGTTGGGGCTCTTGCCTGTTTACCATCAGGGTCTTTCTTAGAATTGGTCGTCATAGTAACGGTGGGTGAGGCGGGGCTGCTCAGAATACCACCACCACCAACCAGTCTGTGAAGGTAACAACACGCACCAACCAAACTACACCTCTCTCTCTTATCATTTCACATGTTAGGATTGAGCGAGCTTTGTATTACATTTTGTCCACAGTTTCCATATTAATAGAAAATGAATTTGTATGCTGCAGCAATCGGTTATACAATAAAACATTGTGTTCATAAATATATTTGGTCAAAGCAGGCAGCTACAAAGTATGGGACAACTGTAAAATCCGATTAAATATTTGGGTCATGGTGTGTGTGTGTGGGACATCTCATTGTTGCCTAGGCTATGTGGGTTCAGACTAATATTAGGATTATCTAATGTACCTCAGATCGTACCCTGATATTGATTTAAGATTTGGGAGGTCAGGCCAGGTTAGAGTAAACTTGGTGTTCGTCCTGAATTTCTCTGCTCAGATCTACATTTTATGACATCCTGGTTTCCCTCTTATAACCACTGGATGTATGTACTATCAAAGACAAAGTCATATCGCTAAATTTGGTGGAAACATAATTATGGTAAAGAGCTAACCATACTGGGCATGGTGGACGTTATTGTGGTGGGGCTTTCATTATGTTTCACGAGTTATATTAAATCATCGGACAAGACAACGATACGACTTTTGTCTTTGATAGTACAGACGTGGTCAATAATTATCATCTACATATGGATATCTCAAACAATTTACTGTCTAATGTTTTCACATTCACATAATGATGTTATTGTTTTAATGCCATTTGAAAATATATGAGCATTGATTCTTCATTCTGAGCTTTAGACTATGTTGTGTGTGTGTGTGTGTGCGGTCGTGCGTGCCTGTGAGTGTTCTTTTAACGGCACCAACAACGAAATAGGAGCCATTGAGGTTTGGCAATGAGGCAGAGAGTGTGTTGAAGAAGCAGCATAAAATCTGTGGATGTTGTGAAAAGTGGGTTGAATCGAGTGGCGGGGTCAGGCTGTGGGGGTCATGTGAGGGTGTATGTAAGATTGTGGAGAAAAAAGGATGGTTGTATGACGATAGAGGTGAGGGTGGGAAAGGTGAGTGTGTGTATGTGTGGTGGAGTGTATGACATGAGGCTGTGGTTTACTGTAAGAGGGTGCGTGGAAGTGCGGGGAATGTGAGTGGGGATAGGATTTGTACATATACTCCCCCCCCCCCCCCCCCCACACACACACACACACTTTTTGTCGATTTTTTTTTTTCATAGTCATTTCTTATAAGTGTGTTTTCACTTAATTGTAATCATTGTACTTTCCTTAGGCGTAAATACTGTTAGTTATCCGGAAGTAAGCTATTATTTTTCCATAACAGTTAAAAGATATAATGGTTTAGGTGCATTATTGTTTTTAATATACCAAAATGCCAATAATGGAATGAAGTAATGTTAAGGAATGCTTCATCAGTTACCAGAGTACCAGATAATTTAACTGGCTTGGGTGTATCGAAACTTTTGACCATAACTGTACCAAGTGACACGGTTAGTGGCATAGGTCTGCCGGATTTAGACGACTGCGACACAGTCTTTGTAGACCAAACTTCACTCTTGAGCTTCAGATATAGCTGAGAGGAGTCTAGTAGTGGTGGCACGGTACCAGCTGCCACCACCACCTAATGTTGTACCACGTGTTTACCTTGGTTTATTCTTCTCGTCGTGCTGTGAGACTGTATAACCGGTCCACTGTTTCTTTAGTTTGGTTTGGTATTTTTATTTTATTATAAGTTTGTACAGTTAATTGATCATTCATGCCCATTACCATAATTTTGAGCAGTGGGATATAGCCTATCTTGGAACAGTTTGAGAACAGTGATATTTACATGCATCAACATCATTCTTGTTTGGTAGCGTTTCAAGAGAGTGGGAAAGATTATCAGCCACTTAATAATTGTTTTAACTGTAACTTTCATCACTGATCAGCTTGTTGTGTAAGTGAATAGTATAAGTAGTGATGACTCGGAGTATGTTGGAATCTTGATGATGATGCTCTTAATTACACACACAACAAGAACACTGTTTATTATCTACATGCACTAGAGCGGTTCTGTAGAGGAACTCCACGCCAAACCTCCATCACTAGACACGCAAGAAAAGCATCACACACACACACACACACACACGGAGATACAGGATATACTCAGACACATACACTATAAACACATGCATGTACTCAGGCACAAACACGCACTCATTCATCAAGACCCCTTACCCCCCCCCCCTCCCTTGACACACGTTTAAAGACACACACACACACACATAAATAACTTCAATTATCTTACTCCTTTCTTTGATGCTGTATGTCACAACGGAGGAAACATTCTGGCAATCACCAGTTTACAATTCTTGGATTGGGTTTACATTCTGCAAGCACGTGGGACCCAGGGGGTAGTTTTTTTTTATACCTTCTGTAGTGTACACATAAGGTAGATGCCAAATAACTACTAAAGAACTGGCAAGGTACACGAACACTCACACATTGTAACCTTGACGCTACAAGTACTTCACACACACACACACACACACACACACACACACACACACACACACACACACACACACACACACACACACACACACACACACACACACACACACTGTCTCTCTCCCTTGGAAAAACTTGAGTCGCTGCTGGTAAAATATTTATATCTCCTTGTGATGAAGGACGGCCTCTCCCAATAAGGCTAATCAATGCAGTAGTTGGTACACCTGAAGTCACCTGCTATGGAAGTTGTCAGTAGATCAGAGAGATAAATACAAAAACTTACCAGAATTTTTTTATTTCTTGTGAGATTTTATAATTTGTCCTTGGAGTGTGCCTTATTGCTTGCTGTGGAATTTTATTATTATGTATGTGATATTTCATCCTCACATGATATCTACAATTGACCCAATAATTATTTGGTCATATTTTATTTATTAACTTTCATTCACATTGGATCCAACAAATTTTCTGGTCGGAATATCGCAATGTGAACCACACATTTATCGACCGATCCATAAATGTTTTGATCTCAGTTGTGTTTGGTAGCATTGGTACACATTCAGGAATATTGTAAAAGAGTATATATATATATATATATATATATATATATATATATATATATATATATATATATATCCGCTTCTCTACAACTTAAAGCTATTTCTTTAGTTACAAGTGATAGGGGTGTTGTTGTTGTTGTTATTGTGAGAAAGTTTGGTAATCTTGCATGCATCGTGCCTCGTCTTGCGTATCTCCGAATTTCTGGGGCGCTGGTGTAGTTTTTGTTCTCTTGATTAACGCAGCGGGGATTTTACGGTGGTCTTGGGGTAGTAATGAAGGCGTCCTTGGTGACTCCTGGTTGGGTATTTATATATTTGTACTGTGATACACACACACACACACACACACACAAAACAATCGCATATCCTCCTTATCGTATATGTAATGAGTGAGGTGCATTAAGAAGGTGAAGTTTGTTGTTGAGATAGACGTGGTCCTTGTGACGCCACCATCAACTCTTGAGTAAAACTTTGCTTCGCCCGGTGCTATTTTAAATCAGGCGAGAAGCGAAGTTAAACGAAAGCAGATGCTAGGGGGTTTGCTCACACTCACAAATAGAACCAAGGTGTGCGATTGTCTCTTATGCAAGGTAGAAAAAATAATGATGGTCATACTTATTTATAGGTAAGGTACAGGATAGTGATGTTTGTGGGTAGAAACCTAATTGGAATTTATTCTTTTTTTTTTTTTTTTAGCTGGAAATAATATTGTTTGTAATTTAATCATATATTGATTTTGTTTAATTAAGCACACTCACTTTTAGTACTTAACAATGAGAATTGGTGTACCTATGTAAGAGTACAAAGTAACCCTAACGTGACTAGACGATATTACTTGTATCGGGAAACCCATCTGTGTCCCACATTTTAATCGTTATATCATTTAACCTTATTACAAGCGCTTGTATAATTGACATAATGTTAGTCCAAGTTACCTAAAGTTATAAAAGGAAATCCCTTTCGTCCAATTGTCAAAAAATCTCCAGGTGTAGAGATCGGTAATGTAGACATATGTTAGATGAAAAGGTCCACAAAAATAATATAAAGGTGAAGTCCCCATGGTAGGTAAATGTCTCAAGATAGCTTAGAGTGTAGTCACAAATGGTAATAATTATATCTCCATCCTTTATCTAGTCTTTTTATTCCTTTGTTTATATATGGTACAGGTGGGAAGAGAGCTTGAAATTGGTTATCAGTAAGTACCGCGACTTTGATGGAGATTTTATATTTGTACTTGTGGTAAAGTAAGTGTACTTGAAATATTAGTATAGATGATTGTTATAGTATTGCTAATTAATTTTTGATAGCTGTGTCATATGGCAAACTCATATAGGTAGGATAATGCTTTTGATATTATAAATAAATATAATTATTGAGACTGTCAGCCAGTCTAATCTTTCTGTCAAACTAACCCACCGAGATCAAAGATATTCATTCATTAGAAAAATATCCACGCACACTACTATTACACAGTTGCCAGGTACCTCTGGAATTATTGTGTAACATTTACAACACTGCAGGTCACTTGGCAATACAGTTATACTAGTTATACTTTTGGAGACATTTCCCTGTTTTTTTGAAGTCGGTATAGACGCCAAGGATATGAGAGGAAGTCTGGCGTATCCAGTGTAGATCTAGTCTTTTATACTTGAAGAGAAAAATAGTGATTGCACCTTCTTTTCACTCAGACTACCAATCATACAACGCCCATTTTGACAAGGTATAATCTCCGCCCTACTCCACCCCTCACCACAATTTCAGTTCATCCCGCCCCTTCCGTCGTCATCAGTATGGTAGAAGGACCTGTGATGTGGTTGGTGAATACTGACTGATTCCTCCAAAATATACCTGGCAACAGCAGCTATGCCACTGGAATATCTATTTTGTGGCATAGTTTGGAGGAATGTGTAGCCAATTATTTGTGAGTCTGGCTGTATGTAGTATGTATCTTGGACAGCAGTTATTATTATTCTGTTATGTAATATCGCCTGGTGTTACTCTAAGCATGTTGTTGTGCATTAGCCTACACAGGACGTTGGTTGTTAATTATGGCATGATAATAATAGTTTTCAACCTCTGGACACTAGTAGTAATTTCCTCAGCCAAAACATACACACACACAACTCATTCTCTCTCTCATTACCATCCTTCTTCATTTCCTGCCCATGCATTTCTTAGTCTCTGTCTTATCATCACCTTCTCACACTCACCACCCCTGCTCTTTTCCTCCCTATCACTGCCCTTTCGTGACTCCCATACCCTTGTCTGAATGCCTTCCCCTCTTTCTCCCCTATGCTTCCCCTTCATCCAGTAACCTCACATTACCACTATTCCACTTTGCCTTTATGAAATTTCCCTTTTCCTCGTCTATCACTCCCATCGCCTACTTTCACTCACCAACCCAACAACCCTCTTTACTATCCATTGACCTCCATACTCTCAACTCTAGTAACTTCTACCTTATCCTCATTCTTTTTTTAACCTTTCCCTATCTTCACTTTTCTCTCCTTACCCTTACCCTCCTCTCCTCCCTCTCTCTCTATTTACCCTCATCTCCTCCCTCTCTCCTCATGGACCGTAGGGCAATGTTTACCCAACACTCTGGGGGCTCACACACACCACTCACCCACTTTTATCCGGCCACGGTTAATTGAGTTTGTACAGTCCTGGCTTCTCTTCTCTTCCATTCCCGCCACGACCTGAAACTGATACCAAAAACACCCCCACGGGAAACTGGTGCTCAGAGGAGATTCGATTACCATAGTGAGAGAGAGAGAGAGAGAGAGAGAGAGAGAGAGAGAGAGAGATTCCTTTAATCATATTCACATTAGTCATTTTTATAATAATTAATGTGTAAGAATTAGTGGTTATTGGTTTACACATAATACTGAATATTACTTGTGTGTGGCCCAAAAATTTAATCCACATAAGTGAATTGTAGAATTTGCATGGATTTACCCCCAGTAGAACTCTTTACATTAAATCCCACAGTTAATTTTAGCAGAACAATCCCATTAACCGGTTTGTATATGATTTTACACAACAGTAGGGTCCTATTAGTGTGATTTACCGATAATAGATTCTTATCAGGTTTACTACTCCAAGATAATACGATAATAACGTACGAATTGTCCTCTATCAGTCAGACGGTTCTCCACATTCTATCTTAATCCCAAGCGTAAAAACTCGATGAATGAGTAAAAACCAGGTCTGCCTTGATGCTGTTCCAGGTCCCTGATCACAAACAAGTGGCAACAGTGGAAAAAGTAGACGTGTGTGTGTGTGTGTGTGTATGTTGGGGAGGTGGGGGGAAGGGGTTTGGTGTTTGTATGTGTGTCTATGTGTATTTAATGGGGATGTGGGGGTTGTGTGTGCTTGTTTATGGTATATATATATATATATATATATATATATATATATATATATATATATATATATGTGTGTGTTTTCATAACTGAGATTGGATTGTTTCTGTGTGTAGCCTATCTTCTGTAGCGTTTGTGTAAGAAGACAGTGTGTGTGTGTGTGTGTGTGTGTGTGTGTGTGTGTGTGTGTGTGTGTACAGTATGTGCTGATGTACTGTACATATTTCTCTGTCTGTGTGTATGAGTGTATGACCGTGTCTGTAAGAAACCGTTATATGTTTTCTGTATAAATGTATGTCCTTGTTTTTTCCTTTATTTTTTTTTATATTTTTTTTACATGGTGTGTATTTGACTTTGGTTGTGATGTTCCGTTTGATTTGTATTTGATATTCCTCATAATAATGTTTGGGTTGCGTGACGTTTTAAATTCAGGGATGGAAATTGGAGGGATAATTTCGTTAGTTAGTGAACTGGAGGGCTACTGATTCCTCCAAACTTTACAAGAAAACTGATCCCATACTCATATATTGAAGTAGCCTTGTTTCATGGCATCGTTTGGAAGAATCAGTAGCCCTTCAGTTTGGTCACGTGAGATTATTCCCTTAATGGTATCAAGCGGCCCAGAAACGTCATTTGTGAGGAACAGATTGCATGATATTGTTTGCTTATACCCTATTATTATTATTATTATTATTATTATTATTATTATTATTATTATTATTTGTCCCTTTTCTTGGCGTGGATGGCGAGCAAAGAAAATTGTCAGTACACACGAAGCGGGAACCACAAATTACTTCTCTATTATTTTTTGTAATGTCCATGTCATTTTCATACGAACATTTTCCTATAAGTGTTTATATTTTGTATCGTGAAGTTTTAGAGTGATCTGAGTAATTTTTTGTAAATTTATGCCGAGGTGATATAAGTTTGTGGTAGCAGTGAACGTCACGTGACAACTTGCCTTTGCGCTGTATTAAAAAAACAACTACATCATAAGTGGTCAAGTGTTATAAAGTACGAGCAAGAATTGGTGGTTATTGGAGTTATGACCTTGGAATCCTAATATAACCTTATGAGAACGCCAGCCTGTTAGGCTACTCTGATATAGGAACCCTCTCTCAGACCTCAGAAACACGATCCTTTTATCATTTGTAAGGGGGCCATCAATAATTTAAACCCTGCTACAAAATAGATCCTATACCCGAATAACTGATCTACTGTTTCCTGGCATAATTAGGAGGAATGTATAGCCTTCCAGATTCCTAACAAAAAGTTTTTTCCCAAAAAGGCGAGTAATGTATTTTGTTCATTTGGTTTTGTTTAGTACTGTATGTTTCAGCAAATACGTATAGGGGTTCTCAAAGAATGTGTGTGTGTACATATGTGTGTGAGAAAGAGAGAGGGATGGGGGGGGGGAGAATGAGGGGTAAGTGAGTCATGAGTGTGAAGTTGCAGGAGTGAGTTAGTGAGGGACGAAGGGAGGTGCGAGAGGAATACCAGAGAGGATTGAAGCAGGGGAGAGGGGCGGATGTAGAGTGTGTAGAGGGGCGGGGAGTGGTGGTGGAGGTTGGGGGGAGTTGTGGGTTTGCCGTGCGCGTGTGGGTGTTCTGATGCTCTAGTTGTAAGTCGGCTGTGGTTGGGAGGGTGGGGTGGAGGGATAGAGGATGATCGTTTTAGAGGGAAGGGTGTTGTTAGGGTGGGTGGGTGGGTGGTGGTTGTATTTGAGAAAGGACGGATGGATGACTAAAGTGGATGTTGATGGTAGTAAGGATAAAATGTAGGTAGTGATGGGTATTGGTTGAATGGTAGTGGTGGAACAATGAAAGGATAGATTGTTAAAGTTAATGTTGATGGTAAAGATGAAAGATGTTTAGTGATGGGAAAGGGTTGAGTGGTTTTGGCCGAGCAAAAATAAGATGTATGGTTGCAGTATATGTTGGTGGTCGTAACGATTGAAGGAAGGAAGGTAGGCAGGCAGGCAGGTAGGTAGGTAGTGGTGGAAAGTGGTAGCAGTGTTTGAGTGCAAGTGCACTGAGAGACAAAGGGGTGTCAAAGTGACACCTTTTTGGGAGTCAGGTACCTATGTAAAAAATAGCACCCCAAAGGAGTCCAGCAGACACCTAAGGGGTGTCAGGCTTGGGTGTTGTTTACAACTCGGGGGTGTCAAGCAGACACCCCATGGGTGTCAAGCAAACACCTTCAAATGTGTCTGCTTGACACCTTTGTGGTGTCCAACAGACACCTTTGTGGTGTCAAACAGACACATTTGAAGGTGTTTAGCATACACTGCATGGGTGTCTAGTGTACACTCCATTGGGTGTCTTAGTCTTAATTAAGAGTTAGAGGTTGTAACACATACTGGTCGTACACTATAATAAACATTTTGTATTTACCTTTAAAAAAATACAGCCATTTTTTCTTAATATAAATATATTAATATACTTAATAAAGTACAAAAAAATTCAGCATTTTTTTCTTAATATAGTACAAAAAAATACAGCAATTTTTTCTTAATATAAATATATTAATATTCTTAATATAGTACAGTACCCATATATCATATAAAATAATATTGTTACAAAATTTAATAAATAATCAGATTGAATAATATACAGTAATCCTTATTATAACATGCATTACAAAAATATACATTCCATAATTCATTGCACACTTAAGAGTAAATTATAGAAATAAAAAAATATCCTATAATTATCCCATCTTTGGATCAAGTTTGAAGAATAAAATCTCTTCCTCTCCAAGCAGTAACACACATACACACTTTTCTTTCTCTCACACCACACACCAGGCAGAAACACACCTCTCACTCTCTCTCCAGGCAGTAACAAAATCATACATTTCTCTCAAGCAGTAACACACACACACACACACACACACACACACACACACACACACACACACCACTCCTCTCTCTCTCTCCAAGCAGTAAAAAAATTCAGCAATTTTTTCTTAATATAAATATATTAATATATTAATATTCTTAATATTATACAAAAAAAAAATACAGCCGTTTTTTCTTAATATTAATATATTAATATAGTACAGTACCCATATATCATATAAAATAATACTGTTACAAAATTTAATAAAAATCACAGATTCAATAATATACAGTATTGTACTTATCAGGCATGGCTCTCCAATACACAATACACAATACATCTCTCTCAGAGATCATACCATAAGACATATACTGTACTTCATAATCCTGAAAAAAGAGAAGATTTATGGACTGACCACATCAAATTAGTTATTTAATCTGTTGATTTTGGCAAGCAGATTGATTACTTTGTCTCGTTTAGAATTATCAGTGTGACCCAGAATAACTTTATGTAAGAAGGTTAGTGTACTGCTCATTGATTTTGGTAAGGCAAAGTTAAAAACATAAAAACTTGATAGGAGTATTAAATATGCTTTAACCAGACATTTCGTTTGTGCAATGAGAATTCTCTCAGCATAGACATCATATTCTCCCTCTATATAACACTTCCCTTTCCAAGCTATATATGGATCAGCAGTGTCTATGTCATCTTCCCCTTCCTTTCTGATGAATGAGACCAGTTTCTCCTTCAAGTTGTTGTGTAGTAGTAGAAGAGCCACACACTGTTGGGCATCTGAAATAATAATTAAAAAAAATACTGTACAGTACAGCACTATACAGTTTGTATGTTGATCTTTTGAAAACATTTCAATAACATTTCACTCCATAATACTGTACAGTTGGCCACAGGAATTCCTACACACACTTCTTGCTAAGATAGGTCATTATTTTGGAAGCACTGAAGGGAATGGTCTGCCACGTGACTCTGTGATAACAAAACAACTATTCTAATTTAATCTTATGTTACAAATCAACTATCATACTTTATCCATTTATTATGAACCCTGAAAACCAACTGCCTGTGCACGAATTCTTGTGGCCAATAGTACATTTAACGAATTATGAAATATTATTTACATTAGACTGAGGTTAAACATATAACAAATAAAAGTCAAAATATCCAATTGAAGACACCAACAGCAACACTACAAAAACAAAAATCTCATATACACCACGCTGTAACTGTACTGTACTTACATTTTCTCTCACTCTCTATTTTTGTGGAAGACACAGCTTTAATACGCATCTCCTGAATGCAATACATAGTAATTCAATGTAGACAAATTCTATTACAACTGAATATTTGGCATGAATATTGGACATCTGGCATCCACTTAAAAAACTGAAGGCTAATATACTTACTAGAGCATCATCAGAAGACAGACCATCTTTAAAGATATGGAAAAGTCTCCAGGAGGCGTGTTAACACAATATTATATTTGTGCGTATCCAAATACCTGGAGAAAATATGGTTGATTAGCGGTAACATATTTAAAATCAAAGAGATATTGTAAAATTTCCCCTTGAAACAAAAGAAAGCTGTGAGAGTGCATGTGTGAACAATTTGCACACCTGTACCCTGAAAATACTACAGTACAGTATTGTATTTTTGGTGCTGTATTTAATTTTCATTAGGTATTTCTTTAAATATACAATACAGTACAGTACTTACATGCTGTATCGGACACACTCCTCATAGAGGCCATCTAACACATAGCCCCTTTCAACTTGATTCAGAGGGACCTTCCTAGTGAGCTTCTCCCAAACAAATTTTCGGAACATTGTTTCCTTTATTGGAAAAGGAGTTGGCCAACGGCTCCCAGACTGATCAGAGTGTGTAGAACTACTAGGAGTGGACTCTATGCTGACAGGGTCACTTGATTGATCAGCAGACCTAAAATTCACAGAAAATCCAGATATTAATACCACATATCAAAAAGTAAACAATGAATTTTTATTAAGCCATAACAAGTCTTGCCCAATTGAGGAGTTACCAATATCTATGCTACTTTTCATTTGATAAATTTAATAACAGATGCCAAATATAATATAATTTGTAGTCAAATCTATTTCAAATTAAATTGGTCATATAGTACTCACCTACTGAGTGAAGCTGTATTATCCATGGTCACATCATTATACAATGTGATGGCAACTGTAGCCTGAAGTTTCGCCCTTTCAGGCAAGTGAGCCAGGTTGTCCACGTCAACCCAATCATCCCATCCACCATCAAAATATTGCAGTGATAATTCACTTTCTTGGTTAAGTGCAAATTCCTTGATAATGGCAGAG
The DNA here is from genome assembly GCA_033782935.1 of Petrolisthes cinctipes. Taxonomy (NCBI): domain Eukaryota; kingdom Metazoa; phylum Arthropoda; class Malacostraca; order Decapoda; family Porcellanidae; genus Petrolisthes; species Petrolisthes cinctipes. Next base: position 118,050 of record JAWQEG010003492.1, on the reverse strand, counting down.
GGTATTTGCTGTTTTTCTTCAACGTGAAGTATTTTCTTCTTCCCTGTACACTGCACATGATACTGGAGAGCCATGCCTTATAAGTACAATACCGTACCTTAAATCTAATAAGAATTATATAAAATTAGTTGCATGCATAATAATAATAATAATAATAATACAGTATATAACATCTATGTCACAGAATGAACACTTAAACCTGTCTGCATTATTCATTATTAAACATTAAATTGCAATACAGTAATAATATTTGGCTCCCAATACTGTACTCACATAGCATGTAGGGTATCCTAATACTATGTTCACTGTGTAATATTGTTTCAACACAGTAAAATAAGTCTATTGTAGGTAGAAATAAGCTGCTTGTCCTGACGTCTGACGAGTGACGACCGTTGGTGTAATCTTGAATGTAAACAAACGCGGGATTCGGGAAATGTGTACCGAAATGTGGAGGTTTCGTCAATCGATTATTCGGCGAAAATGCTTGAGTAATGATTTTCATTATGAAAATATGACTAAGTTTAAATGTTTTAAGATTTTGTACTTCAGAATTGTAAATGAAAAGACAGACAGCCACCTACCGTCAAATACTAGAGACGAAGTGCTATATTCTCTCATTTTCTCCCATATCCTGAGTACTTTGGGGTGTCCACCAACTGAACACCCCATAAGGTGTCATTTTGACACCCCTTTGTCTCTCAGTGTGGGTGGGTTAAATAGTGGCACTTGAGGTGGGGGAGGGATGGGAGAGAGAGGAAGGGAGGGGACTGACGCGGGAGGGAGAAGCGGAAGATGATTAAGTTTGGGAGAGAGTTAGATACGAGCCATGGGGGAGGGAAAGGGAGGGAAGACGCACACGAGAGAGTCATAGATATAAGAGAGAGACTGGGAAAAGGATTGAGAAGGGCATGGTGAAGGGCGAAGAGAGAGGCACCGAGGGATAGAAGAGATCAACAGTTATGAAGAGAAGGAAGCGTAGGAAGGGATGAAAGAGTATAAATAATAAATTATAAGAAACTTGAAGAGGGGTGTGAGGAATGAACGAGAGGAAAGGGTGTACAGAGCAAATATTAACAAATAGGAAATATTAGGTACGAAGACTCGGATGGTAAATAGGGAGGGGGAAAGTAGGATAGACTGAGAAATGACGTGTGTGTGTGTGTGTGTGTAGTATTGAGTAAAGTTAGAGTAAGGCAGAGTGAGTGGAGGCAGGCTTGAGCCCAGTGTGTCTCAGTCATATACTGTACTAGCTATATAGGAAGGTCAGTGGGGCTGCTTCACACTGACGTCACTTTGTCCCTCACTCCCGCTCCACTCCAACCTACTCCACTTCTCCCTGGCCTTCAGTCCACTCTCACTTACTCCACTTTATTCCTCTCCCCTCCTTGCCTTCAGTCCAAATTATATTTTACTCTATTTCTGTCTATCACTCCACACTGTACTCTCCACTACTTTACTCTGTTGTAGTATATACTGTACTACACTCCTTACCCTCATTTTCTACCCTTCTTCTCTAACCTACTGCAGTTCTATACAACTTACACTACGCTTCAGTTTTCTTTTTTTACCCTCACCGTTGCTGCACTCGATTCAACCCACCCACTCCTCGCCTCCCTTCTGTGCCATTCGTACACTCAACTCTCAACATTTACTTCACCACACACACACACACACCATTAATTTTACCATGCTAGCTGTAAAACACACACACACACTGGTTCATCCAAGTTACCACACCATCACATACCTACCTCTTGCGCCACACCATTTCACATCACAACATGTTATCCACATCATCACCATCACCATCACACAATCCCCATTATTATGTTTACACAGCACCACCACTCACTCATTAATTCCACCACATCACTTGCATCATTCTCATCACACCATACCATCCCCTCTCTGGCCTTACCTGCCCTACATTATAATTACCACCGTACATATTACTCTTAACTTCACACTATACCAGCCTTGATATAATAGTTAACTTGCACAGACTATACTATCACTATACTAGTTTCACACAACAACACAACACTTAACCATACCATCCATCAACACACCACAACACAACACTACATGGCATTACACCTCATTACAATACTCCATACCATATAGCGGCATACCATTACTGTCACCACCATCATCACTATCACCAAGACATTAGAGAGGCAGCAAGCACCTGTGACTGTGTGGGAGTGGGATGGGGTGTGGTGGACCAGGTGTGAGTTAAGGCATTCCATTGGCCCAATGGGAACACCTGTCTGGGTTTATGGTTAGTCAGGAATATCAACATGAAAATGTCTTAATTGAGAGGAAGGATGGGACAATCTCTTGTGACCTAATTGGAGGGCCATTGATCCATTCAATGCACTTCACGAAACACAAACCACTTCAGTATTGGAGATTATATTCCCGTTCCCTTCCTTTCCCATATTTGGCACCGAGAACCAGGAAGAGGCTGAGTGTAGTATATCCCTTTCATTACAATAGTCACGCTCCCTCACTCTTCCTGTTTCTTAGAAGTAAAGTGCAAGACGAACTGGTTGGTTGATGTGTCACTCCAGTTCTGAAAGACTCCTTATGTAGACGGGTAGGTAGATAGGTTGGTACAGTCATGGCTGAAAGTCCATGAACAAGGGGTACAACTATCTCTTGTAATTTTAAGAACAAAAAAGATTCCAAAACAACAACATTACTAACAATTGGTTCATCTGTGACCTACCACGGTCAGAGGGGTATTGAAACTTGACAAGTTCGATCTCTATCCAGTATCAGCTGTGGCTTTGCACCAACCCCTGCTGATGGACTTTCAGACATGAAAGGAAGGAGACATTGGTTGGTGGTCGTGTATCGTTGATAGGCGGCAACGCTGATGGCAGGTCCCCTATGAATGGTTAATGGGATTCCCGAAGGTCAGGGTTGAGTGAGGGGAGGGACGGAGGCAGATATGGAAGGGTGACGGAGACGGAGGGGATGCAGGGTAGGGAGAAGCTACAAAAGGGATATAAGGAGGGGCGTGGGTGTATACGAAGGGTGAGAGAGGAGAGGGAGAGAGACTGTATAGGGATGTGAGGGGAAAGAGAAGAAGCTACAGAAGAGAGAAAGGGAGATAGGAGAAGGATCAAGAGGAAGGGGAGGGAAGTGGGAGAGAGATGAAAGGACAGGCATGAGGAATAGGGAGGGAACACGCAACAGCAAGAGTTATCATGGAACAAACAGATAAGAGGTGGTGGGAGGTAGTGGATGGAGTAGGAAGGGGAGGGAAGTGTGAGATAGATCAAGGTACAGACATACTGGAGGAGTAGAGGGAGAGGGGGAGAGAGGAGGGACAAATCAAGAGCAATAGTTACTGTTTCCTATGCTCGTTTCCGCTTTGCACTTTTATGTTTTATTTGTCGAGTTTCTTCGTTTCATTTTCATTTCCATTAGGCTGTCCATCCTTGTTTTTGGTACCGTACATTTACATTTTTTTCCACGTATATTCCATTTAATGTTCTGTCGTTCATTCATAACTTTTGTTTTGTTTAGTTTGGTCATTCATAAATTTAAGGTTGAGGTTATTTTAATTGTATATGCCTTTATACTTTTGTTAAAATGAAATTTCATTATATGGTGTCTAGTCTTTTTTTTTTATTTTCATGGTGGAAGAATATTTTTTTATTTGGCCATTCATGGCTTCGGGTTTTATGACTTTTTTTACTTGCCCATGTTTTCGTTTATTGACTTTAATATTATTGTGTTTTATTCATAATTTGGGGTTATGCAAAACCTATTTAACGAAATTAGCATGTACGGTATGCCAAGACTGTTTCGTGACGTAAAATTTGGTGGAACCCATAGCATTAATTTCGTCGGCAATAATGTGTGCTTCTATGGCCCTGTTAACAGGTTGGTTTAGGATAGTATAGAGTAAGGTTGGTTGTCCATTTGTGTCGTGCAGGAGTGTGTCCCAAGAAAGGAAACTGCATATTATGTTGGGTAGCTGAATACAAGTAAGATGAGGCTAAATTTTGACTTGGTTTTATCCAGTTAAAGATGTGTTAGGTAGAGCGTTAGGTTGGTTGTTGGTGCAGGTGTTGTAGCTTGTATACCAGCTGTGAATGTTAATATTAAACTGGTGAGGATAGGACTGATTGGGCAGAAGAAAACAAGACTAGTTCAATGAGACAAGATGGGGATGTATATTGTAGTTTGTTTGAGACTGCATGGTCTCTCAACAAATGAAGGGAGTTTGTGAATGCATAAATTTTACATCGGTTTAGTCATGGTAGTTTGGTTGGTATACGACTGTTAAAAATTGGGTGTGTTGATGAGTTATATAGTTGGTGCTGCTTTTAGACTGCGAGGTGTCCCGAGAAGGAGTGAAAGGAAGTGTGGATATGTAAGTTAAAGTGTGTGGTAAATGCCAGGGCAGCGAAGCGCCTGAGGAGAGAGAGAGAGAGAAGGAAGGAGTGGGGACAAGGAGTGGTGCAGTCTTGTGGTTAGGTAGGAACCTAGAATGCTGACAGGGACATCTAAAGGGGATAATTTTTGGTCAGCACATTGGAGGGCTATTGATTCCTCCAAACGATGCTGCAAAACAGATAATTATTCCATAAACAATAACATATAGCATTTACATTTTTCTCTGACTTGATAGCTGATATATTATATTGAATGGAAGCATTACCAAAAGTCCATAGGGTAAAAACTTTATCAATGAATCTATTATTAAGGACAGCTTATCTCTTAGTATATTTGTACTTACCAGATGATTTTACGTCAGGATTAAAGGAGTTAAAAACTTTATCATTCTGCATATTCTAATTAATTTTTTCTTCATTCCAGGTAAGCATACCGATATGTGCAACATACTCAGATTTGGATCTTGCTGGCCATCCCAACAGAAGGTCAGTAGTATTATATATATATACAAGTATATTGTCACCGTCAATAATCCTACCAATCCACCTTGTCTACCTGTGAACCCTTGCACTAGTGAGATTCATAGTCGGGCAGAAGACATGTACAACTTCGTCTCTCAGAACACTGTGGATCTCAAAGGTCACCACGAGATAAAAAGAGGGACGTGACTTTTGGTCGCTGGTGTATGTACAATGACAGTCAATAGTGAACATTTCCAAACAGTGGACTGAAACACCAAACCAGTATTTTATGTAGTGGTCTTTGTTGATGTGTGTTATTTAAGAGTCAATCACATTAGTATAGTAGTCTTCATCTGAGATTTTTGTATGTGACTGGGGCTTTGGTTCTTTCTGTCAGTGATTGGTGGAGGTTGCAGAACGAGCTCAGAAAATGGATGTCCTCTAAACTACAGTCCGTACTGTTCATGCCTCGGCCGGTTCTATCCGAGTTGCCTATTTCTCACGCTGAAACCTCATATATAAAAATCAAGATGCTTAATATTTGTGTACTTGGGACGTCACCACACTGCTTTGAAAGTTAGCATCAATATGTACTTAGTATGACATTACAATCTGGCAGAATGTAACCGTTGCATACCTCCCTCTCTCATGAGGTCAAAATTATTATACATCGGTTTTCGGGAGGATTGCAGATGCAGCATATCCCGTGTCAGTGTGTATCTAGTCCAATGAAAACACTGTCTCATATGTTACGTAAGTAGGTCGGTACATACATACAAACAGACAAACGGACGGACAGGCACTTACCATAATAGAGGGAGTGAGGGAGACAGAGAATATAAAGATATATAGCGTAGATACTTAAGTGATTAGGTAGATAGTGTAGGGATTGATGAATAGATAAACAGAACGATGAAAAGATAGTATAAGACAAACAAGGAAAGAAAAGAATAAGCACAAAAACAAGAGTAGAGTTGTGTTGTGTTCGTTACCATCAACTTGACCCTGGTTACGTGAAACTATAACAAAGCTGTGTCTATTATGGGCTGGAGTGGTTGGTGGTGGAGAAAGGTAGGGTTGAATTCCATGAAGGAAGTGGGTGGGTAGAGAAGGGTAGGTAGGGGTTTATTTTTTTGTTGCTTGGCTTGTGGGTAGTGAGTGATTGGATAATATAGTTAGTGTAAGGCTTCTTGTGGCGTCCTTCATCTTGCTGTTCACCCTTAGCCTATACTACCTAGCCTACTCTAATGTATACTTCCTTGATCATCAATTTACATATTTAATTGTTTTTCTATTTTCCTGCCTATCTGTCTACTGAGTATTTTAACTGTCTCTGTTTTTGCCTTCAGTACTTTTTACTTGTTTTTTCCGTTCCTCACTTGCGCCCTTTTTTTTTTGTTTACTTCACAGCTTTCTCATTTTCTGTTTGCTGTATTTCCAATTTACCTGTATTTCTGGTCTTCCAATCTGCCAAATTGTCGTTGTTATTGACCCGATTACAACGAGAGTTCTTATACGTGTGAGGTGACATGCAATGCAGTACTTGAATATATATATATATATATATATATATATATATATATATATATATATATATATATATATATATATATATATATATATATATATATATATATATATATATATATATATATATATATATATATATATAGGTTACTAATTATGTAGGAAGCCATATATGCTATCAGTGTTAACGTACACACATATGACGGACTGACTACCTACCTACCTTCCTTCATCATATATTGCCTTCCTGCCTGCCTGCCTGCCTAGCTTCCTGCCTGTCACTCGGTGTGTCTATATGGCGTACCCTCCAGTCCTTCCACCCTGTCATGGGTCCACACAGGGCAGCCACTATATATCTATATTATATGACACCATATATATAATATATATAGTGTCAGATTTTTCAGTGTGTGTGTGTGTGTGTGTGTCCTTAGCTGAGGGTACTCGGACACTCCCTTTGTAACTCAGTCAAGGTGACTGAAATTAGAGCCTGGCCATTCTCATATCACAGTGTAATAATATAGTTTTGTTTTGAGATTAGTCACAATGTTGTAAGATGGCAGTGTTAGAACAAAAGTCAATACTCATCTATTGTTTAGTAATAGAATGTTACATTCAAAGGCATAACTACTGAATGGAGTTTACTTACCATAACGGCTCCCATAATGAACAGAGTTTTCCACTCCGTCGTCTCTTATAATAGTATTGTCCATTACATGATGTTAGGGGATTGTACTATATAAGCCAACACACACTGAGAGGTAACTAACTGATATGTCCGCTCTCAAGGACACAAACCTGTTTCACTTTCTAGGCTCTGAGAGGTTCTTAAGGGTATAGCCTAGGTAGATACTGTACTATATCAGGATTGCAGTGCATTGTAAGCAAGTGTCTCTTATGCTATTTTTTAGTTATTACTTGTCTTACGAGTACTATTCTTTTAGATAAGCTGTTGTTATTATTATTATTATTTTTTTTTTTATTATATATTTTATTATTATTATTATTATTATTATTATTATTATTATTATTATTATTATTATGGCATTAACCATACTAGCTAACCCTGGGGGAAACTAGGAGGGAAATATTTACCCTTCCAGTAAAGCTACAACCTCCCTCACGAGGTAGTAAGGTTTCTGGCTCGACGTTTTTTATAGATACCGTGAGTAACGGTATTACGTCCTATAGGTTAGGTTAGGTAAAGGTATTAAGTCTCAGTGGTGACGGTGTTAGAGAATAATTGGAAGTGTTTGTGTTCGTGTGTTAAATTTTGTTTGGTGTGATGATAAAGGGTAAGAAAGGCTGGTGTTATAACGGTATGTAGCTACGACTTGGGTGTGAAGATAAAGGGTAAGAAAGGCTTGTGTTATAACGCTATGTACGACTTGGGTGTGAAGATAAAGGGTAAGAAAGGCTTGTGTTATAACGATATGTAGCTACGACTTGAGTGTGAGGGATGAGTTGTCTTTGTTTACTTGTGTTGTAATTATATGAAAGAAGGGAAGTAGGGTAGTGATGAGCATGATAAATATTAGGAAATGTTTATACGTTTCTCAATATGATGTGACTATTATACTATGAGAGAAGGAAGAGTTGTATATGCTTGTTTTACTAGTGTGAGGGTAAGAGTTGCCCATGTCTGTATATTTTAACGATATGATATATATGTGTGTATTTGCAGTAACTTAAAGTGGGAGAAGAAAAAGAAGAATAGAAAAAATGTCTGCTTACCTGTTTGTCAGTCTGTGTGTGTGTGTATCTAAGTATGAATTTTTCTAGCACTCTGTTTTGGTGATGTCATGTTGGCTAATTTTCCACCAAGATGGTCTCATTTCTCCCCCAATGTTCACTCGTTTCTTTCAACTTTCTCTCATTTTCCTCAACGTTTGCTCATCAACAACTTCTTCCCCTGGCAACGACTACCCATTTACTCTTAAGAGGAGAACCTCTTTTTGGTAAAACTGGAGGACTATTGATTCATCCATACAATATCAGGAAACATATCACCTCAAGTGTTACTGTTCGTGATATAGTTATGAGGATTCAATAGGCCTCCAAATTACTGTCAATCGTCCCCCACCCTCCTTTTTTTTTTAAGACTCTAAGGGGTGTTTGTTGCCATTGACTGAAGTACAAGTGAAGTGAACACATGCCTATATAGTGTTATGCCACCTGTTCAGTGATGGAATGGAGAGATTTATACACTACTGTGATAAAGGTCGAAATGTGACCTTTTCTTATCTCAGTTATACTCTTACTTGGAATACAGTATATATATTTGGCAAGCGTGTTAGTTGGGGATCGATGAAAATATAAAAATATCATGGCAGTCTAAAGAGAGAATGTTATAGGAATTCGCTCAGGGAACTTATTTTCAGACCAGGAAGAAGAGGAATTTTCTTTTATGAATTGCAATGTGTGACGGCACTGTTGCATACGAGTTGTGTGACCTGTATAAATAGGTCAATATGTAAATGTACATAATTATATACAAATATTAATGTGTTTTCGGTGTAAGTATACTATGTTAACAGGTGTGCTGCAAAGTGTAAGTTAAATAATTGATAATTGTTACTTAGGGAGGACAGGAATGTACAGGTGTTCCTTGTGTTATATATTTTATTTATTTTATAATTTGTTTATAATTTATTTACGTATTAGATGGTATCGAATGTATCAGAAGGAGGTGGTGTGAGGCTTTTGTGGTTTGTGGTCTAGACAGGTTGAATAGGCCTATGGATAGAACAGGTTCCATCCTTGTGAGAACTCTTGGCATTGCTATATAACATAGGCCTTAGTGGAAAGTACATTTGATGGGGAATAAATTAATCTTGGATCAATCATATGCGGAGTAAAGTATAGGAGTTTATGCAAGGTACGATCAGTTACAATAAAAAGTTCTGTATCTGATGAATGAACACGAGCCGTTGGAATGAATCTTATGAACCAACATTACAAAGACCAGTAGTTTTAGTTTCGGATAAATTTTCGAATCTATTTCATCATAATGTGTTTGAGGATTATGAGGCATGTGGTATTAAGGTGTCTTCTGTTGTGACTAAAATGGAGTGTTTATGATTCATCCAATCTAGGCTACGAAGCCTATATATATATATATATATATATAGTATAATGTAGGAATCTTTGTATTTCCTGGCATAGTTTGCAGCAATTAGTAGCACTCTAATTCGCCCGCAGTAAATTTTTGGGAAATGAGATATTTTGCTGTGAAATATTATAAGGTGTAAAAATCTGGGAGTGTGATGTGAAGGATAGGATAGGGTGATGGTATAAGTTAATGCAAGGTGTTATATTAGGTATAGTCAGGTGTTGTGGCTTATTAGATAACATGGGGGGAGGAGGGGTGTGTGTGATGGGAAGGATTAATTTAATGAAGATGTCGTGTAGCAGATGATGTGGTGTATAAGTAATTTAGGGTGGAGTGAGGTACAGTTTCGTGTTGTGATATAAGGGATATTTTTTGTAGATAGTGTTTGGTGGAAGGTTGTGTAGTGTTGTGTGGTCATGGGTATGGAAAGGAAACTATTATTATTTTTATTTTTTATTTTTTACTTTCATTTTTATTTATTATTATTATTATTATTATTATTATTATTATTATTATTATATGGGGTGAAGTAGTTTTAGGTGTGCTATGAAAAAGGAATGGTTGAGTGGTGTAGAGGGCTGTTGTTTTGGAGTGTGGTGTGAAGAATGAAGGGTGTGCGTGATGTAAGAGAATGGTGTCCATAGTGTAGCGTGGTGTGGTACAGGAGAGAGTGGTATAGCACAGTATGGTGTGGTGTGATGTAAGTAGGTAGTGTGTGAGACAGTGTGGTAGAAGATAAGAGTGGTGTGGTGGGGTGTGTTATAGTGTAGTGTGGTGTGAGGTGGTGGTGTGTGAGATAGTGTGGTAGAAGATAAAGTGAGTACTTGGGTGTGTTCTGGAATAGTGTGGTGTGGGGTGGTAGTGTGTGAGATAGTGTGGTAGAAGATAGAGTGAGTACTTGGCTATGTTCTGGAATAGTGTGGTGTGAGGTGGTGGTGTGTGAGATAGTGTGATAGAAGATAGAGTGAGTACTTGGCTATGTTCTGGAATAGTGTGGCATGAGGTGGTGATATGTGAAACAGGGAGTGTGGTTGTAGTGTGGTATGGGGCAAGAGCCAGCATGTGGTAGCGGTCAGGGTGCCCCAGGTATGGTATGGTAGGCATGTGTTTGTGGTGTAGTGCCCCCCCACCCCCCATCCCCCCCCCTTCCTTCCTTCCCTGTTCTTCACCACTGTCAGGGCTACCTCTTACTGTATCTCCCCCCTTCCCCCACTTTCTCTCGTTCTCACTCTCTTCCTATCTATGTCTGTCTATTTATACGTCTCTACCTATTCATCACACACACACACACACACACTTCATTCTCTTCCCTTCCACTCTACCCTGTGTTCTCCATGTCATATTCTCATTCGTCTCTTTATTGCATTTATAGATATCCTTACTATTTCTCATCATCATTTTATTTTCATCCTCTTCTCTTTTTTTGTTTTTCTCAACGCTTTCTCTTCTCTTTTACTCATCATCTTCTCTTATCTTCTCTTCTCTCTCTCTCCCCATCGTCTTTCCTTCCTCACAGTCTTCCTACTCACTGCTCTGTCCATTTTTCATTGTCTGGCCTACTTTTTTAAAATGTACAACCTTTTCTCCCGCCTTGTTCTCAGCTCCGCCCCTCATATTTCTTTGGGCTTCTCCTGCCTTTCTAATTCTCTCTCTAATGTTGACTCCATTTCTTACTTGTTTATAATATCTCTCTCTCTCTCTCTCTCTCTCTCTCTCTCTCTCTCTCTCTCTCTCTCTCTCTCTCTCTCTCTCTCTCTCTCTCTCTCTCTCTCTCTCTCTCTCTCTCTCTTTTACAGGTATAATTTTCTTTTATTCTCCTCTCCATCTCTTCCTCTTCCTCCATTTGCCATTCCTGTCCTTGTTCTCGTGACCACTATCAACCACACCCTCCCCTACCCCCCCTTCCTCCACTCATATCACCACTATCTTCATCTCCATCCATATAGCCTACCTCCACTCACTTTTTTTTTCCCACTCCCCTCTACACCCACATCACTACATACACCTCCACCCACGCTCTCCACCCTATACCCCTCTCTCCTGACATACTTCCCTCCTTTCCCCTCACTCATTCTTTCATTCGTTCCCATTTAGTTCATTCCTTCCTGCTCCCTCACTCTCCCTCATGCCTTCATTAATTTCTTCCCTTTGCACCCTTTTTTTCCTTCCTTTTCCCTCACTCTTTCCTTCCTTTCTTTCCCCTAACTCTTTCCTTTCTTTCCCCTCAATCTTTCCATCCTTTCCCTTCCCCTTACTCTTTCCTTCCTTCCCTTCTCTTTGCACCCTTTCCTTCCTTCCCTTCTCTTTGCACCCTTTCCTTCCTTCCCTTCCCCTCATTCTTTCCTTCCCCTTACTCTTTCCTTCCTTCCTTCCCCTTACTCTTTCCTTCCTTCCTTCCCATCCTCTCACTCTTTCCTTCCTTCCTTCCCATCCTCTCACTCTTTCCTTCCTTCCTTCCCATCCTCTCACTCTTTCCTTCCTTCCCTTCCCTTCACTCTTTCCTTCCTTCCCATCCTCTCACTCTTTCCTTCCTTCCCATCCCCTCACTCTTCCCTTCTGGTAGCTGATGGTACCACCACCAATACCTTCCAATATAACCCCCACCTCGCACCATCAGCACACGCTCCTCCCTCCCTTCTCCCTTCCCCTTACTTCACCACACTACGTCCTCCATCTCTCAACGCCCACGCTTTTTCTACCTCACCACTACCATCTCTCTCTCTCTCTCTCTCTCTCTCTCTCTCTCTCTCTCTCTCTCTCTCTCTCTCTCTCTCTCTCTCTCTCTCTCTCACAACACGAACGGTATATGCATGTCGTGTGTATGAAAAATAATTTATATGGTGTATGTATGTATGTACAACTATATAATATGTATACATGTTTGCTGTGCCACTCTACAGGACATGGTTCAACTTCACCTTTAGGGAAAGCAGACATTTAAAAGAGTGTAAATAGTATATACAGTACATAGTTACATAATGTAAAGGGAACCTCAGTGACGTGTACCAACATTGTTCATACACACACACACACACACACACACACACACACACACACACACACACACACACACACACACTGTCCCAAACTATCGCTAGCTAGTGTGTATGTGTGTACAGTATAATTATGTTTGTCCTCCAGTGGTTGTGTGAGCAGTTTATACGGTATATGTACGGTTGTGCAATGTGGACATTGGTGTAGTGTTTTTATATGAGAAGTTTGTAATGACATGGTGCTGTGGTGATGGTGGTGATGGTGTTTGTTATAGACCCTCAGAAAGATATCTTATAGTATTTGTGGTCTCTGTAGTGTGGCTGGCAGGGTGTTAACTATGGCCCTCTATAGATTATGTTTATGTAAATTTTAGGTGTGTATGTTTCGGAAGTGTTGTGGGAATGTAGTGGTAATAGTGGTGTAAGGGTTAGCAAAGAACCTGTTTATATATATTATGTGTGTGTGTGTGGTATATGTTATAAGTATATACAGTATATTATATTACAAGCTTGTTAGGAGAAGGTGTGATGGCGGTAATACAAAGTGTGGTGACAGTGGACCTCTATATATAATTGTATGTGTGTTGTATGATTGGGGAAGATGATGATGATGATGATAGCGGTGGTGGTGTATTACTGTAGGTATATATATGTATGTATATGTATGTGTATATGTTTCAAGTTTGATAAGGTAAAATGGTGATGGTGGTGGTGGTGGTAGTAGTGATGGTGATGGTGGTGGTGGTGGTAGTAGTGATGGTGATGGTGGTAGTGGTGGTGGTAGTGGTGATGGTGGTGATGATGGTGGTGGTGGTAGTGGTGGTGGTGATGGTGGTAGTGGTGATGGTGATGGTGGTAGTGGTGATGGTGATGGTGGCAGTGGTGATGGTGGTAGTGGTGGTGATGATGGTAGTGGTGGTGATGGTGATGGCGGTAGTGGTGATGGTAGTGGTAGTGGTAGTGGTGGTGGTGGTGGTGATGGTGGTAGTGGTGTACAGGGTGTTGGCTAAGGACGGACCTGCCAACACCCAGCACCACCACTCTTATATTTAGCAGCCACCACTCGCATACCTTTCTTGCTCTTCCCCTCGCTCACCCCATACCTATTTCTCTCTCTCTCTCTCTCTCTCTCTCTCTCTCTCTCTCTCTCTCTCTCTCTCTCTCTCTCTCATATAATTTCTAAGTCGTCATCTCTTTATTTATGTCATAGATCTCTCCTTTCCCTTTTATATATTTTCTTTCTTGGTTTATTATTTTATTCATTTTTTTTTTTCTACATTTCCTTTACTTCCTTTAACATTCCTGTAACACTCAGACTTTCATTCATTCATTCATTCATTCGTTCTCTTTTCTTAATCTTCTTTCCTCCTTTGTATCTTCCACTCACTCATATTTCTTTTCTCCATTCTTTCCTTTAACTCATACATCTCCCTTATCTTCCTTTTACCCTACCTTCTATACTTCTTTCTTTCCTCCCTTCCCTCCTCCTTCCCTTCCCTCCTCCTTCCCTTCCCTTCTCCTTCCCTTCTCCTTCCCTTCCCTCCCTTCCCTCCTCCTTCCCTTCCCTCCTCCTTCCCTTCCCTTCTCCTTCCCTTCCCTCCTCCTTCCCTCCCTTCCCTCCCCTTCCCTCCCTTCCCTCCCTTCCCTTCCCTCCTTCCGTATTACAGTCTCTCGGAGCGCGGGCAAGACGAGAAAAATCCCTGGCTTAAGAGGAGGAGCGAAAGAAGTGAAGAGGGAGAGGGGGTTTGGTTGGGAGGCGGGGAACAGGCCTAGGCGGGTCTGGCAGGGGGGGGGGGGCAAATGGAAGGCATATTTTGAAGTTGGTACCATTTTTACGCACCTCACTTGATCTCACTCACGCATGGATGACTCGTTGGTGCTATTATGAAGAGACTCCTCGACGAATGATGATATTGTTCTTCATTATGTCAAGTTAATGTTTTTTTTATTGTACATGTCAGGTTACGGTTATTTATCATTATATGGTAAAGCTTCAAGTTGGTTAACATTGACCATCCAGGTGTTTTTGCCGTATTCCCTTTTGTTCATTCATTTTTTCCCACCGATGAGTAAATTTCCTAAGAAATTACCTGGAAAATAGATTTCTTTAGACGTCTGTGCTGTACCGGTATTGTACTATTCTATTGAACTTAATGAACAGGATAGTTATATAATAGTCATAATAATAGATATGTTTTGCAAAGGTTTTAGACAAAAGGAGAGTGGTGTCTGGAATGATGCGGTTGCCATATCAGCTTGAAATTTTAACCTGGGAAAAAAATCCTCTTGACATTTTGCATCCCGAGGTCCCTGGAGACAGACAGACAGACAGACAGACCTCCCTACCTTCCTTTCCCCGGGATGAACGTCATCTCGTTTTTCACTAAATGTCACTACGAGTCAGACCTTGGATCCCATCTCAAGGAAATCTCTTACTGTGACAAATTCTGCACCATGTCACAGTATATGTCTGTGTGTATGTGCCTTATCACCCTCTTTTGAAGTTGTACCAAACCCAACTGACATATCACAAACAAACGTTAATTAAGGAGATAGTACGGTATGCTTTGGGTACATTGGAGCGTCTTATAGTACGGTATGCTTTGGGTACATTGGAGCATCTTATAGTACGGTATGCTTTGGGTACATTGGAGCGTCTTCATTCCTCCTAAGTATGCCACCAAATTTGATCAGATTAACAATTATATTTGTGGCCTTTTGCTTGGAGTTGTTTGGAAGAATCAGTTGCTCCAGATTTACCAATACTCTACTATCCCCTCAAAGTTCAAACGGTTCACATAATCATTAAGTTCAAAGTTTCGAAATATTCTGAGCAGAAGGAAAAAAGAAAATATAAATATTGTGATGAACATTATTCGTGTTGCCTAATTATATTTCACTCCCCCCCTTCCTCCTCAGCCAGTGAGTGACCTTCTCTTTACTTTCCTGTTTACTCTGCTTGACTTTGTTTTCTACAACTATA
The DNA here is from genome assembly GCA_033782935.1 of Petrolisthes cinctipes. Classification (NCBI taxonomy): domain Eukaryota; kingdom Metazoa; phylum Arthropoda; class Malacostraca; order Decapoda; family Porcellanidae; genus Petrolisthes; species Petrolisthes cinctipes. The sequence continues at coordinate 102,561 of JAWQEG010003492.1, read as the reverse complement.
CCTTGCAGCGTCTGATATTTGGCTCTGGTTGAAGGGGAGTTTTTGGTGTTGTGCTGTTGAAGAATTTACGGCTTCTGGTTCTTCCATACTGCACCAGGAAGCACTTTGCCTCAGTTTAACCTTGGTTGTTCGTTTCCTGGCCTAATTTGTAGGAATCAGTAACTTCAAATTTGCCAGGGACACTCGTGATACGTAATTTCTGACCAGAGACGAACGGCAGGCATAACACACACATACCCAGCATTCGAACTCGCCTCTATAGGTGTACTGGGTGGGGAAATGAGCAATACCAGGCGATTCGAAGCTTTCTGCTCCTCACACTCTGGTCAGAAATTGTTTCCCTCCGACAGCCACAATATAACAGAATCACCTGTGGTTCCAACGACTAAATAGTAAAAGATAGATTATGAACTGTGTTTTGTCGTTGGAACCATAGAGAATTCAGTCATATTATGGCTGACTGAGGAAATGAACTTTTGTGCATCATAGTACAGTCGCTGCACATAATCCTTAACCAGACTTCCCCTTATACACTGATCAAGGACTATGTGTCGCGACTGTACATTGCATGCCTCCTTGATTATCTGTAAGTCAGACCTTGCACACTGCCAACCACCTCACCTCACCTCACCTCACCTCTGATTCAATGGTTGTCTCCTGCAGCATTACCTCCTCTCTCTCTTACTACTCTTTTGCCATTTCCACTCACGGTTACAGTTTTAGCGTTAGTATTTTTCTGTGGTCAAGTTTGTCAGTTTCTGATGTTGATGAGTAGTTTATAGAGATTTGGAATTAAGAGATAATTTTTGTGCTGGAAAATCAACACTACTCATTTTATTCTTTATAGAAAGGTATTAGGGACAGAGGAAGTTTACATTTTTATCGTAAAAAAAAAATGAAATGATAAGAATGGTTCCACTCCTTTCCACATTTTCGCCTCAGAGTTTAGGCTACCTTACCTGCCAAGTTTCACTCTTTATATCTCTAAACTCATCTATTCACACACACACACACACACACACACACACACACACACACACAAGGGTGGTAACAGTACCCCGTGTCTCAATCACAGCGGACAGGGTAGCCTAATAACGGCATCCTCCCCTCCCTCCCCCCTCTACCCACCTCCTGACACCCACTACCTTCCCCCCACTACCCACCTCCTAACACCCACTACCTTCCCCCCACAACCCACCTCCTGACACCCACTACCTTTCCCCCACTACCTTTCCCCCACTACCCACCTCCTGACACCCACTACCTTTCCCCCACTACCCACCTCCTAACCCACTACCTTCCCCCCCCCCCACTACCCACCTCCTAACACTCACTACCTTCCCCCTTTCCTCTTCGTGTTTTGTTTGGTTTGGAAATGACATTCAACGGAAACCATTTGTGTGTTGTCCGTATCATGAATGACAAGCTGCAGCAAGTATTACAATAAAGAGGATATCGACCCTTACATATGTTCCAATCTTGAATGACGAGGCTGAAATTGTTAACTGGATATAATTGAGCAATCCACATTTGGCACTTGCACGTTCCTTAGCAATCCCTTCTTCCCTTATTCTGTACCTTCCTCCCCCACTTCCCTCACCTCTACCTACCCTTTTGACCTACCTTCCTTCACCTCTGCTCCTCTGCATCTCCCATCCCATATTTGTATCCCTCTTTACATCTCTCTTCTTCCTTCAGTGCTTCCATTCCCTCTTTCACCTCTACCTCTCTGCACCTGCCATTCCTAACTTGTATCAGTCTGTACCTCCCATTCTACATCTCTCTTCCTCACTTTACCACCCTTTTCCCATTTCTCCCTTCCCCACTTTACCACCCTTTTCCCATTTCTCCCTTCCCCACTTTACCACCCTTTTCCCATTTCTCCCTTCCCCACTTTACCACCCTTTTCCCATTTCTCCCTTCCCCACTTTACCACCCTTCCCCCACTTCTCCCTTCCACTTTGCACATCCTCCCCCCACTTCTCCCTTCCTCTATGCACATCCTCCCCCCACCCCACCTCACCTCAACCCCTCTTCACCCCCCCTTCACTTTTCCCACAGCTCCCAGCCTCCCGATCTAACTTTCACCTGTCCTTCACCCGCTCCGACCATCTATTCCTCTCTCCTCCATCTCTCTCTCTCTCTCTCTCTCCTCACATTATCCCTGTCTCTCTCTCTCCGCCTTCCCGTATTATGCATTTTCAATCATTCATTCGTTCATCCAACTACTTATCCCAACATTTATCATGATTCCTTCCTCCCTTCACATTTTGGCAGTCTTCATTTATTTACATAATTCCTTTGTTGTCCTTGTCTGTAATACCATCCATCCCTTACCTTCCCTTTCAATTAATCCGTCATTCATATATATTTTCCAACTGCGTGTGACCGTTTCCCTTCACTTCTATCCTTTTCTCTCATTCCCATATTTGTCCCCCTTTACTTATTACTATTACTTCTTGCTATCCTTACCTCACCTCTCACTCCCATCTTATACTCTGCAGTTTGTTTGTCTGTCTGTCTTTTCTTCACCTTTCCATTTCTTATCCTCCACTGCTGGGTTATCTCTCACTTTCTCCCTACTTCCAATTCTTATCCGCCGCACAGTTCCTCCTGCCTCCCGACGCCATCTCTTCCTCAACAAGCAGATTTGGTGGCTTTACCAGACTAGCGGGGCGTGGGTTCCAATGCCCCGGGGCTCACAAACCATCCTATACCCCTAACCTCTTCCCCGCTATCACATCAGCAAGTGCCCCAGAGCTTACAAACCTTACTACCCCTAAATCCAGTATGTAAATCCCTTTCCCTTCTTTCTTATGCTATGTCATGTTCCCAGGGACTCACAAACCCCTCTGTCCCTACCCCCCCCCTATATATGTGAGTCCCTTGCCTCTTTCTTTACTACCATGTATTATTATTCCCTGTACCACACTACTGAGTCCCTTAATCCCATTGCTTATTATCTCCCTGCCATGTTCCACCAACTATTTCCCCTTTCATTTCCATGTTTAGCAGCACAACCCTGCTTCTCATTACTATCCTTTTCCTGCTATTACCCTCTTATCCTTGCTTTTTTTCCAACACTTTCTAACTACTACGTGTATCTTGCTGTTCCTGCACCTGCTATACTCTACACATCTGGTACTCTTGACCATCTTGACCCTGCTTACTGCCCCAACGCCTGCTAATTCCCACACCTCTGGCTGTCCTCTGCTGCTTCACTACTCCCCTGCCCTGTGCTTGCACCTGCTGAGTCCAATAAGTCTGTTACTGGCCCCTTTGTCCTGTCCCTGCCACTGCCAAACCCAACAACTCTACTGGTTACTTCTTACCCCCTCCTATCCTTACAATTCCCTTCCATCGCTCCTTTCCTCTTTCCAGCCTAACCTTTTTATTCCTCATCCCCATCCTCACCCCTCTCCTCCTCAGCCTTACCTCTCTCCTCTGCCTTACCTCTCTCTTCCTTACCTCTCTCTTCCTTACCTCTCTCTTCCTTAGCCTTACCCCTTTCCTCCTCAACCTTACCCCTCTCGTCATCAGCCTTACCCTTATCCTCCCCAGCCTGACCTCTCCTCCTCAACCTCCCCTCTCTCCTGAGCCTCACCTTTTCCTTCCTCAGCCACATCTCTCCTTGTGCCTCCCTCCCACTGCGACAGCCAAAACATACGAGCTTAATATCGTAGTTGTAAATAGACCCGATGTGGACGGAGTGGGAAGGTTAGGGAGGGAGGAATAGGGTATGGGGGGACAAGCCCCTTTCACCTCTGTAATTAGTGTGGATTTTTATGGCGTCGTTTGGTTTCACTCGACAGAAGCTATTTAAAGGTTCGACACTTGGACTGGTATGTTGTATATAGTAGGAATTTAATCTGAAAGGTAATTGCACATTCCTATTTATGAATTGGGGGATAATAGTGTTTTATTTAAATTATCTTACTTTTTTAACTGTAGATATATGTATTAGTGTATCAGGTAGTAATAATAGTAATAGTAATAATAATAACCAGATGTCATCCTAAAAGGGTAAGCATGATAAATGTAAAAGGTTATAGTCCAGTAATTTCAGACACACATGCAATATAGTACCGTTCCCCAACCCCTGAAAACTGCTGCAAAATAAGTAATACTAATGATATAATATTAGTGTAATAATATGGAATCTTTCAGTCAACATAACAGACAGACAAGTGACACAATATTACAAGTGTAAGTATATAGGGTAAGGGGTGGTGGTAAGATTATGAGGGTCGTCTGTTGTCGTGTGGGGGAATTGGAGGGCAACTGATTCCTCCACATTGTGCTACAAGACATCCCTTACTTGTATGTTGTGTTACTAGTATGTTTCCTGGCATAACTAGGAAAAATCAGTTGTCCTCCAATTCTTCCACACCACATTAAACTTCTCAAGTGCTGTTGTGTGCTGTGTCTATGGTTGGATACGAATATGAATCTATGGCAGTCAGCTGTGAGGAACAGAGTGATAAAACACAACGTGCTTTATGTGTGCTCGTTTGGAGGCCAATTTCCAAACACCCTGACATTTGGCTTTGTTTAAGACGAGTTTAATTAGACCAAATTTGATTCTTCGTTAGAGTATAAAATGAAGCTCCGAGTCATGTAAAATAACGCAAAAAATAGTAATAAAAAAGAACAACTTCTCGTGGGTTCGTTTCCCAGTTCTGTCAGCGGCCAGCGGATAAGTCTCAGAAAACCGGTGATGCTGGGATGAATTTAGGATCCAAATATCAATGAAAGAAAACACGGAGCACATCTATATCTATAAAAGAGAGCCGTCTGTCTGTGTTTGTGTTAGTCTGTGTGCATTTTTCTCCAAAATCAAAAGAAATCGACCGTGCAAACCATATATATTCTGAAAGGGCATGACCCAGGGTAAAGGATTGAACAAAAAAAAACCCTATATGTAAACCATGCTGATATAAAAAAAACTTGAAAATTGATTGTTGTTACTCCTCCTTATGGCACTGTACCTAATAACTTCAAGTTTGGTTGTACCAGCGAAGTGGGCCGGGTACAGCTATTATAATAACCTCTAAAGCAAGCACACACAGCCAAAGGAACTATGTGACCTGACTTAACCTACATGACCTGAAGACACTGTTGAACTTCCCCCCGGATAAGGTCACAGCTGATGAAGTGTAATTTTGAATGACAAGATGACAGACGTTCTAAATCTTACTCATGACGGCTCCTTGCAATGAAGTGAGAGAATGTGAATGATGCACGGTGGTTGGTAAATGGGATGATATAGTGGTAGATGTGTTGGCAAATGTACCGTAGTTGTATGTTGGTAGACAATGTAGGCTAGTACAGTATGTTGACTGACGAAGGAAATCATGTCTGGGGAGACAATATGATACGTTATGTTTATGTAAAGTATTTAGCCTTGTCTTGGCAGATTGGTTGGCGTGGTGGCAGGCGAGGTACTAGACGTTGGTAAATAGGATGGCATGTTGGTAGATGGGATGGTATGTTGGCAAAGAGAATGGTATGTTGGCAGACAAAATGGAATGTTGGCAAGCACGATGGTATGTAAAGGACTGACAACAGACCTTTGTGATCCTTCCCAGTCTGTTTATTGACGTTCACAGGGTTACATGTGACATACCAGATGTAACCATGTGATGATGATAATGATAGACCAAGTGTTGTAGGTGAGGTGCTAATGTTGGTAGACTTTAGATGTTGTCAGTGAGGATGATGTTGGTAGACCCTGATTTTACCGTTGTGATGTTATGGTAGATATATACTACGAGTGTCATTCTGCAAAACTAAATGTTACCCGTGTGGTGTTGAGTTACTCTGGTTGTCTAACGACGTTGATGTAGTGAGATAAAGAAAAAGGTTCTGTGATGGCAGAAATGGTGCTTAACGACACACATAGGAAATAAAGAGTCAGGTTGATGAACAAGCACAAGGGTGTGATGATAATTGGTAAGTGGCAACGTTTCAAGGACACCAACTCGACACAAGGGTCTGAGTATCATAGTCTTCTGATAGAATGTTGTATACTAAAGCATATAAATTCACTCCTATTACGGTAATAGTTTAGACGTCCCCAGAAAGTAGCTTGCCTTACCATACAAGAAATTATCGGCTGGTTGACTTTGTAATGATTGTGTACGCGAGTTGAAAGCTACTTATTTCTACAAACTATGAAATGAAACTAACTCAAATTAAATATAGTTTCTGTATTATGTCACTATGGTGTATACTTTTATATGTACAGTAACGACGATTCCTTTGGTTAACTCGTCTTTTATATCATAATTTGCTTTTAAAAGATGCATATAATTACAACCGAGGTATTTATCAGTGAAGATGTGGGAGAGAAGTTGAGAATCCCTTCATATATATATAGAATCAAGGCCAGTATAGTAGTTGGTCAAGCAAGTGATAATGACATCGTTGTTTAACCCTCCTCCCAACCCCACTCCACCCTGCTACAGCCTTAGTTACACTCCTTCACACACCAACATCTCAGTTGTTCCCTCGCTTACCCATTCACGGTAGCTCAATTTTTGTAAACAACTCTTCCCTTACATTTATAATATTTCAACATCCCCAATAACTTTCCTTCACTCAATCACCCTTGTAAAGGAGTGGTAATTCACAATAACGTGAAGAGCAGCATGCTGAGAAAAACCCACTATTTATTCTGGACGTTTCGGACTCTTCAGAAGTACAACTCTGTGCCTTATGTGCCTTACTGCTTCCATCACCATTATCCTATATCCCAATTTTCTAAGTTTTCTTTATTTATTTGCCTTGCAGCATCATACATTAAGCCAAGCTATAAGGAGTGTTAGTTTTAACACATATCCATAATTGTTATGTGTGAATTGGTGCATGAATTAAAATATCCTGTCATTTTACATCATCATTATCATCTTGACACACATAGTTCAACCTATAATAGTCTCCTGAGAACACAGCTCAACTCCGACTACACATCTTTTTGCTTCCAGTGCACTCCCTATTCCATCCCTCCTGGTGATGCCAGTTGTATTCCTTAAAGTATGGAGTATGTAGTGCAGAGATAGCAAGAATGTGTGTAGTCAGAGTGTTGAGTTCTACTCTCAGGATCATGAGACTAAGGTGGTTTGGCCACATTTAATTTGATGAGATGATGAGAGTGAGGCATTTGAGAGGACATCAGATGTCCTGTCATTTCTCAAGGAAACATATTCAAATTCACTGTTATTTATTGGTATTTTGATAGTAATTGTAACTAGAAGATTGCAAATATCATTATACAGCAAGAACCCTTTTTTTAAATGTACAGTACTGTGGTTTCATAAATCATTTTTTGCAGGGAGCCAAAATGGTCAAAATGGTAAGAAGCCGAAGCGGAGCATCTTCCGGACTCTGTTCTGCTGCTGTGTGTCAAGTGAGACCGACACAAGTGCACCCAATGGAGTGTGTGTACCTGAGGATGTCTCACCCTACCCCCACATCTCCACCCCGGCGGGTTCCCAGCGTCACCTCCTCCCCTCAGTCAGTCACCGGGACATGCACAAAAAATGCATGGTCATTGACCTTGATGAGACACTTGTGCACTCATCATTTAAGGTGAGAATATATAGAGACTTAAAATGAATCTTTTATAGAGTTTCACTGGGTTTATCTTCTCCTGGACACCATCTCTATATGTTTTTTAAAGGAAGACATGGCTTATATCTTAGAAAGTACAGTACAGGTACTACTGCAGACAAAAGTTTCTTTCTACTCCTGGTGATAAGTCCACACGACTGCTGCCCCATTTCTGGCCGGCAGGTTGCTGCTTGTTCGAGAACTACACCACTACGTAAACCAGCAACTGTCTCGGATTCGGATAGGAAATGTATAGCATATAAATAGAGTCATTAGTTGATAGGTAATATCAGGTGCAAAGCAAGAAATAACTGCACAAGAAGAAAATGCCAGTACTACTATTTAACATCTTGAATGCTGACTGTATCATAAATATACCATTTTCCTTTTACATGTAGCCAGGGCCTGTATTCACTAGGCATATCAGAGTTTGCACTTGCTCATATGCTTGCATTACTCATCTCCTATAGTGTTTCAGGCTTATTTCAAAGCAGTGAATGGTGTTGCTATTCTATTAGTACGAGTTTATGTTTTGATTTCAGAGCATTAATGAACTCTTAATAAGAAAATATTATCTCAAGAAAGAATGAACTTTGCTTTTGTGAATAAGATATCCTATGGACTGTCAGGGACACAAACATACTTTATTTTCTTTTAACTAGTGGAAACGTGACTGACTTAAAAAGTAAATATAAAAACATATATAAGTGGATATATTACATATAGGTGCTGCAAATACAGAACTACATGTTATATGGAGTAAATCTAAGTGCATGAATCAAACAGTGGCCTGGGCAGTCATAAGACAGCCATATGCTACAGACCGAGTCCTTGAAAAGATACCATAATAGTAAACACAGCCAATATTACTTTCAAAGGGTCATTGCTCCCATTGCATTTTAAATGAGGTATATCATTCTTCATTTTACTACATGCTTTCTGTGGACTTAAAATTATACTAGTAAGAACTATGATTCAGTTTATTCTTGTAATATTTCAGCTTTTGTGTGATTTCTGACAAATAGTAGTACTGGGATTATCTTCTTGTGCAGTAGTCATTTGTTTTGCACCTGATATTACCTATCAACTAATGCATCTATTTATATGCTATACACATGAGAGAGAGAGGGGGGGGGGGGTAGATTACTTCCTATCTGAATCCCAGTCAGTCAACTGATCGGTTACTGGATTAGTTCTCGAGCCAGTTACTTCTTATCCAAATCCCAGTCAGTCAACTGATTGGTTACTGGATTACATGGTGTAGTTCTCAAGCCAACAGCAACCTGCCGGCCAGAAAAGGGGCAGCAGTCGTGTGGACTTATCACCCGGAGTAGAAAGAAACTTTTGTCCCCAATAGTACATGTTTCACTTGCTTGAGGGAATGAATTAATTTGTCACACGTAAGCTCATTAAGCGTTGGTAAATCCATAGCAACAACGTCCTCCAAACTCTTCCTAGCAACAGCACACTTACCATTGTTAATCTGGTCCTGTTTCCTGGCATACTTTGGAGGAAATAAAGCACTTAAATGTACCCTAGGTTATCACACCTTTAATATGTCACTGTGCCTTAATTGAGACTTGATGCTTGAGCATTGAATGCATGTAGCCTATGTTATTTTTCTTAATAGAAGTAAAAATACTCTTTTCTTAGTTGAAGTAAAAATGCTCAAATACAATATTAATTTTATATGCTACGTTTCAATATTAGAGGCAATAATCTAATAAAAAGTTTCTTTTTCTCTATCTGCAGCCAATCAGTAATGCAGACTTCATAGTTCCTGTTGAAATTGATGGAACCATCCACCAAGTTTATGTATTAAAGCGACCGTTTGTGGATGACTTCCTTCAGAAGATGGGGGAATTGTATGAATGTGTCCTCTTCACCGCCAGTCTAGCAAAGGTATTGTATTGTTTATAAACATATCACAAGTCTACCGCTGCTACATACATTTTTCTAGTTCTTTGTGAAGTTACATAAAGATGTACAGTATTACACAGTACAGTAGTCTGATAGAAGCATGGTAAATATTTTTAGTCTGTCAATTATATAATGATAGTTTCTCTGTAGATAATGTAGTCAATCTTTTTGCTCCTTCAGGTCAACAGTCTGTTTAAGCAAACCCCAGCAATCAAGGAAAAATTCCCTTGGCTTAAGGGAGTAAGATTATTCTGAAACTCCTTAGCCTAATTCTGATCAAATATTTTACAGTGATGATGTTGAATGGCTAATAGTTTTTCATGTGTAATACATTGGGGGAATCGGCCAGAACATAGACTATATTGGATTCTAGTGTTGTTTTCTTTTTAAAAATGTATAAGATAGTAAACTTTAGATTAATGTGCTCCCCCTACTTTCAGTATGCAGACCCTGTGGCAAACCTGTTGGACAAATGGGGAGTGTTCCGGGCAAGGCTGTTCCGGGAGTCTTGTGTCTTCCACCGCGGCAACTACGTCAAGGACCTCAGCCGCCTCGGACGTGACCTTCACAAAGTGGTCATCATGGACAACTCTCCTGCATCCTACATCTTCCATCCTGACAATGCTGTTAGTCTGGCTTTCGGTCTTACTTTTATCATTTTAACAGTTTTGTGCAGTGGCAATATCATAACCAATGAGGTCGAGGATTTGCTACTGTGCAGAGCTACTGTTGGTATTGGGGAAAGCAGAAACCTCGGTGACCTACCCCTCCCCAGGAAGGGTAGATAAGCCTTACCCCGCCTCCAAGCGGTGACCCCGGGGGTACACCTCCTTTTTTTATCCTTATTTTTATTAACCCAGGAGGTGGAGCCAAAGGGGAAGGCGGTATGGGGGTAAGAACTAGCTTCCCTCACATATAGGTGAGCTTTTTTTTTTTTTCTATAGCTCACCTCGTATTTTTGTCTATATTATAACAATTTTCATGCCATTTTAATTCAATAAATATTAGAATTCCTTTTAAGAATGCCTATGAATACAGATATCTATTTATCTAAGTAAAACTTGGAGAAACAAAATTGACTGGAATATTGTGTTCGTTTACGTTTGCAGATGGTCGACTTGGATTTGAATTTTTCTTTCTTGTGTCTGTTTATATGGTCAATGCAACAGATGGACATGATTGGCATATATGAAATAACAAATGAGAATTTTCTTTGCATCTTAGGATCATACAATGAAGTTAATGAAGGTTTAATTTAAATGTTTATATCAACGAGTCAAGGGTTAAGGACAATGTTTGTTCAGCCAATCACGAGCTGGCAATGCAATGTTGCCATTTTACACATCGTCGTTGTCAGATGAGATGAAACAGACTATAGTGAAGTTCACACACATTCCCCTGTTATATTTTATTAAATAAAATTGCGCAAGTTACTAACTACTAACTTGCCATAAAAGCAAATAGTTGTAGTTGTAGTTGTTGTTGTTGTTGTTGTTGAAGTTCCTCAAGCTGTCTGGCCGAGCAGCCCCGAGCTCCTGAGGAAGGTCATGGCCTAAACCGGGCTTTCCCACAGTGCCCTGAGAGAGTGTATGTTGTGTTGTTGGCGAGTGTGGTTGTGTGTATTGCAGTCTTCAATAATGTGTTTAATAGAATGGGGTGCTGTGTTGCATCCCGGACAGGTATCCACAATGGCTCCATCCAGCTTCTTCTGATATGTCAGAAGGGCCGGGTGGTGGCCACACCGCAGCCTGGCCAGGTGGACTCTGTCCTCACGGGGAAGGGATTTCATGGTTGTAACCCTCTCCATTGGAAACCAAATTTATACATAGACCTTATGAAAAACTACCTAGTCATTTTCTTCTTACATCATTTTAGTTTACAGTACTTATTAATGATGAGTACTTGATTTCATGTTGCTATGGCCTTGTGTGTTAATGCTTTTCTATTATTCAGGTTCCTGTGTCATCTTGGTTTGATGACATGAGCGACTCAGAGCTGATGGACTTGGTACCCTTCCTGGAGACCCTGAGCAAGGTAGATAATGTGTACAGTGTCCTTCGCAACTGTAACAACCCTCTCAACTCCCAGACACCCCCACAGCAAGGCAACCAAGTACTCCCTCAAATAACCCAGGGACCTATGACACAAGTCCAGCCATCGCCCCCACCACTAATATCACAGCAACAACAAGATCAGCAACAACAGCAATACCAGAAGGATTATGAGGACAGTAAGGATGGACCCTCATGAGGGCAGGGAACTGTTACTGGGCAGGACTCGTTGGTAGAGACTAACGTGATGGTGAAGTGAGTTCTCTCGGAGCCCCCCACCTTCCTTACCCTTCTCTGGGCCACCACTGCAACCACTGCCCACCTACCCTGCTACCCTAACCCTTCTCTCTCCTTCATCCCCCAACCCCTAGCCGCCTCCTCATCCTACAGGGTACTCAGGGCTCGTGACTCCTGTAGTGCATTGGTTTTTTGGACCTGAAGTAAACTGATGCTGCTACCCTTATAAAACAGCCACAGACCCAGGCCTTGGGGAGGACTGATTGGTGGTCAAAAACAGCCAGTAAAGTCTGGAACTAGTCGGGAACTCCAGTGGAGTGATGAGGACTATAGTTCCCATTGAGATCACCATGTACGGCCCCAATATGGGTACAACTAGTGTTTAGGTGACAGCCAGTGGTACAGACAGTTTGCATCCTACAAATGAAGCATACCTAGCCATGCCCACACCTGCATTTTATTGGATATGAGCATCTGATGCTACTTGTATGTGATTAATAATTTTCATGTTTGTTCATATTATTCTGCTCAGCAGGAATAAATTAGACAAGTGCCAAGATGAGACTCCCACTCAGTGTCGTCATATCATGAAATGCTGTTTATTATAGCATTCATACATTTAACTGTATGATGTTATGCAGCTGGTATTTTAATCATTTTTACCTAAGATTTAGTGGCATAGTTGTGTGCTTTACCACTTTCTGAACAAAACTGATTTTGTGTGCCAATGCCGAGTTTTCCTGTATTTTTATTTCCCATCATCATTGATGGTGGACACTCTACTGTCTTTGTTTTGATATTCATTCTAGATTATTAGGATACCTCAGTAATGCCTAACCTCCAATCCTTTGCTTATTTTCTTCATTATTCTGTTAGATTAGCTGTCACACCGTTGATGCTGGGGTATGTAGGGTGATTTGGGCTGCATTTTTTTTTTTTTTTTTTTTTTTTTTTTTTTTTTTTATACTGGGAATGGGCGGTTAGTCTAGTGGCTGTATAATTAGCCAGTGCAAACACATCACCGAAAATTGTGCAGCATGGAGCCAGTGGTGAGGGTACAGGTAGTGGAGACGGCAGGTCACGTGCACAAAAGCTTCCAAGTACACGTCCAACAGTAAGCAAGGCCTTTCTTCCAGGATAGTTGACTCCTCTCATTGTCCAGAACCTTGTTATATAGATGTAGTCTATATACACATATATATATATTAGTATATATATATTAATTGCGTGGAATTTAGTTGTATTAAATTTTATATTTCCTAATGTATATATTATAATATACGGTAACTTTAACTTGAACCTCATGAGTTTTCATAATTCAAATATAAATATTTTCAACCCATTTATGTACAAAATCATAAGCTCTTTGCAAATTATTTCTATAAACTTTCACTGTAGATGGTTATTTTGGTATAACAGCGTTGTATTGGTGCTGTAATGATACATTGCTGTGATAATGGGCAAAACCTGAATACATCAATGGCTAGAGGGAGGATGAACTCTACTTTTTTACAGATTTTTAAATATGAAACTTTAATAGAAGTGGAGCATAGTAGAGAGTTTGTACATTTGGGGGAAGGTAGAAGCTAACCTTTATATTGATGTGATATATAGAACTTGAAAGTCATTCACTGTCTTATGTTTACTTCATAATTTACTGACCTGAAGTAATTCTCCAGTGAAATGGCAATTAATTTTGTATTAGTCTCTTACCCTTTAGTGTGTATAGTAGGTTATTGCAGTTATTTTCATATGCAATAAGCAAAATTAAAGATGTCACTTGGTGACTCCAGATTAGATTGTGCTAAAAGTGTGATGACTTAGCGGGGAGAGGAGTCGGTTCAACAGTGTTACCAACTCAGAAAAGAGAAGCCCAAACTTTGTTGGTTGCTGATGTGATATTTTTATTAGAAATACTTGGGTTAATATCATTGAAGTACTGGATAGCATTTTCCTGTTTACATTTCCTCGAGCAGAATTTCCTATAACATTACTGAGAAAGTACGCTTCAAGTATATGTTCTGCCCTTCCGAGTCTGCTTGCTTCCAACCTGATGTGCCGTGACCTGCTGGCCCGGGCCATAAATTGTAAAGGAAATAATTGGCTAAAAAAAATAATTCTCGACTCAGTTTGACTGAGTAGGCTTACAGACTTGATGGAAAGTAATGTCAGTCATATAAAGGGAACCATTGGCTTGATCAAAGTTGCAACTGTATTTGAATATTCAATTTTCTTTATTGTGTTTGGCCCCAGTGTTCTGCTCTGCCTGCCCTCCCCCTGAACCCCCCCATCCCCCCAGATACTACGCTACCAGTCATATTATTAAAACAGTTCCAGGTGTTGATTACCCTGACAGACAAACAGAAGGCACACAGACATTTAACTTTCTGTGACAGTAATGAAAAAACTGTCTCATAAAGTAATGCTTCATGTACCTCAAGTATGTATGTAAAGGAAGCACCTGGCACTGAGATTTTAAAATATGATTCTATGTCCTCTGTCCCAACCAGTGTATCTAGACTCATGGTCACCACCTGCCTCAGGAAATGACTTCTTTACATGTGCATAATACCTATTTTTGTTGTCAATCTCTATAAGAAGTTTCTTTGCATCATGCCACATGGTTAAGATGACATGATGACATATATCGTGATGTTTGGATACTCATCTTTGAATATTAATAAAAAGTATCGTGAAGAATCATGTTAGTCATCATTCCTTTGAGGCATGTTGGAAAGAGACAGTCATTTGTATTATAAATATTTTTGTTGTAGATATAGTGAGAGTATTTGATTGTGGTTGCAAATGTTGAGAGGTTTTGCAAGTAAGAAATTATTGATTGGTAGGTGGTCTCATGTTAGTTTGGGCTGGTGGGAGAAAGGTAGTGGTGTGCATTGTTGTTGACCAATGCTCTAATGTACATAGACTCAGTGCAGTACTCAGCCCTGCCGTGTAAATGAATGCAGCTGAGTAATCTGTTGCATAAATCATAGGAAGTTTTCTCAATATGTACAGTACAGTGGCCTTATTATTGTTAATGTTTAAACACTATGTTTTTTACTGAAATGGATTCTTTAGAGATTAGACTATATATGAATGATAATAATATCTTTAATATTGTCCGTGCAACCTAGTGGAAGTGTTGGCTTCCCTGAGTAGCTCCTTTTTATGGCAGTTGAAATGGCAGTGTATTTTATATTGGTTTCTGTTGTAAAGGAGCTATATATTAAATGTGTTACAAAGCATTTATTAAGGGTGCAAGAGTTTGTATTTGATGCTTGGTTGGACAATCAAAACGTTGAATGTTTATTGTGGTTGAGAAAATTGAGATAAAAATATAAAATACATGAGTGATTAGATCCATGTTCGAGTTTTGGAACAAGGGCCAGCAGTACAACTTCTGGTAATGTCAAAAAATATAAATACAAACTATATTTTCCTCCTTCCATGGAAAAGAAAGCCTCTGAAATCTCAAGTTACTGCATCCTAACCCATTCTTTTATGTTGTTGGGTTGAGCGTGCCTAGTGTGACTGCGCCAGAAGGGATATAGCATAAGTTATCTCGTTAAAACTATATACTCTAGCTTTATTGAAGTAGGGCTCATGTTTCTGATATTTTGCATGTCCCATCAGCATCTCTGCATAGTTTATTTCTGTAATATATAGTTTACATTTGCACATACAGGAAGCATTAAAAGTTTATGATTTTTTTTAAAGAACAATGCATAATGTTTTAATTATTATAAGTGGTGATAATTTGTATTCAGTTTGAATTGACTTTTTGATCATGAATAGCTGCCTTCTGAGACTTCCAATAGTCATGAGGATTGGTGTGTGATTTTTTGGATGACGTTTTCATCTAAATGCATGCCATTTTCACCTGCAAGTGCAAATTTCCATAGCAATTGGATGTCCCAAGAAGGCAACACTTCATGTCTTTTCCAAGTGTTGAGTCCTCTGTTACTTAGATGGTAGTAAGAACGTCTTCCTCTGTCTGTATTGTGTTGGAAGTGCCCGTGTTTCACAACTCGATATCGACAAGCTCAAGCCTCAACGCAGTCACCCGGGATCAAAATTAAACCGCAGGGTGTTTCTCTTGTTTCTTGCCTTATTGTAACAAATATCAACTGTGTCGTGTAGGAAAAAACTTTGGTCACAAGATGTTTTATACTGAAGAAAAAAAATTCACTGTACAAAGTGATTTTTAAAAATTTAATATTTCATCTTCAGATGCAAGTTTACATGTAAAAGAAATAAACTTGTTTAATATTTTGTTAATTTTTTGTGTAGTCATCCCTGCTAGCTACTTATTTAAATTGATGTTGATAATAAATATTGTGTATTGTCTCATGAAAGATACCTGAAAAACAGGTTGGTATACTCATATCCTTGCTGCGTGCCAAATTGGCAGTTGTATGGGGATCAATGAGTAGGATGGGGTAATGCCGTCCTGTAATCATGGTGTAGGCAACTTGATATAGCTAGCTCATGGAAATCGTATAAATTTTTGGATGAATTAATAATTTATTTGGGTAATTTGCATTTTCTTTATTAATAATTGAGGCTGTACCATAGGCAAGGTTGCCAATTTTCTGAGGCTTTAATAAATAGAAATACCTACCACAAAAAACACGCACATTACAAAATTACAATAAGCTCCAGTCAATGAGAGAACTAATGGTACCAGTTAGGGTGTTTTATGATGATTGATAGGTTAATAATCAGGTACTGAATCTCCATCTAGAGAAATTGTTTTCTCAACTCCATTGAGTGGATTTGATCATCTGAATGTCAGGTATGCAAGCCTCTTGCCCACCTACCCTGTAGTGAAGTCCGTAAGTTAGTAGAATAATTTCAGTGTCGCTAGCTTTTCAGGAAGGTACTTGTTCTTCCACAACAAGGAATGTAAGTCCTGGTCTCTCTAAAATTATTGTAATAACATACATACATATACTAGGCCATCACGCTGGAGGTAGCCCTGGCACATCGCACACCCTCCTAAACAAAAGTAGAATCTCACACACACACACACACACTCCACATCTCGACCCCCAATCCCTGTTGGAGGAGGGAGCCCCCAACCATGTTTACATCACAACCTTGACGGAGTCCCACGTTTACTGGGAACCATTCACTCACATTACTTCCCACACTAACACGTTCTACTGTTCACATAGAAACTTTTCACCCCTCTCAATAATTTCCCCCCCAGCCCGTACAACTGCAAAACCTTCCACAATCCCTTTCTATCAATTCTGTCATATGCTTTCTCGAGATCCATAAATGCCCATACTACTTCTTTACTTTTCTCTGAATAATTTTCACACACTTGCCTTACTGCAAATATCTGATCCACACAACCTCTTCCTCTCCTAATACCACCTTGCTCTTCACCAATCACAGCCTCTGTACCCTCTCTGACTCTCTTTATCAGCACCTTCCAATACAGTTTTCCTACTACACTTAACAGGCTTATACCCCTGAAACTCGTACATTGGTATCTATCCCTTTTTCCCTTATATAGAGGTACTACACAAGCACTCACCCAATCTATTGGGACCTTACCACTGTCAAAACACACCATCAACAACCTTACCAACCACTCCATCATACTTGTTCCACCATATTTCAGACATTCTACAGCGCATCCTTCCAAACCTGAAGCTTTCCCTGTTTTCATCTCTCTCATTGCCTCCTCCACCTCCTTCTTTCTTATCGGCTCCTCATTTAATCCCTCCAACCTGTTTACTCTATTTCCCCTATGTGTGCCAAACACAACACTCTCAGCTTCTCATATCCTCATCAACATTCAGCAATCCCTCAAAATACTCGGCCCATCTCCTCTCAACTGCCTTCTTCTCAACCAGCATGGTACCATCCTCTGATTTCACCCTTTCCTCTTTCCCTGATGTTCCTTTCCTTATCCTCTTGACTTCTTTCCAGAAAATTTTCTTACATTCCTGGAAATTTTCAGTTAACTCCCCCCCCCCCCCACCTATCATCTGCCCTCACTTTAGTATCCCGTACAGCTCTCCTTGTTCTATTTCTCTTTTCCTTGTAACACTCATACGATTCCTGATCTTTTCTCTGTAACCATACTTCAAATGCTCGCCTTTTTTCCACTATGGCTGTCTTAACTTCCTCACACCACCATTGAACACTACCCTTCCTCAAGCCACCCCCAACCCGTCTCCAACCACAAACCTTCTCCGTACATCCTACTACTGCTCTTTTAAACATTTCCCATTCCTCCTCTACTTCACCTGTCTCCCTCTCCCTTACTCCGTTCCAATTACTAGCAATCTCCTCTTAATACTCCAACATCTTTTCTTTCTTGCTCAGCTCACTCACTTTTAAAGCCCTCTTTAATTAGCCTACTCCTTCCCTATTTCTTGGTACACCCACAATCCAAAATATGTATCCATGTTTGCTTCGAATAGCCTGATCGAGTATTAAACGAACTCAAGTAAATATGAAACAGGATATGCGTGTAATTGGTTCACTAGTCTGTTAAATAATTCGAAACTTCAACAAGACCTGGATACAAATTTTGGATTGCGAGTGTACCACTCGTAAACCCACTCTTAACCTACCCTCTACTAGGAAATGGTCCGAAATACCACCCCCTTCTCCTCTCAATACTCTAACATCCAACAGACACAGTAAAGCAGTCTTGGACACTACCACATAATCCATTAAAGATCTATCTACCATTCTCACATTTATCTGTCTTACCCACGTATTTTTATATATTTCCTTTTTCTTAAAACGTGTATTTCCAACTACTACTATTGATTCCTTTTGTATAATTATATGGCAACGCATTTATTTTCGAAATATCACTGTAGGTCTAGGATAAATAGGATAGTGGTCTTAAAAATAAACAGAATACTAATCCGCCAGAGACAATGTTTTAATTAATAAGAGATACGTAAAAAAGATGGTGACATGAAATTTATTAGGCTCGGATTTCTGTAGAGGCGGGAAAATGAAGAAGGAATGACGGACGGTAATGGTACAGCAGGAACACACACAGGAACAAGGACACTCTACCACGTACACCTCATCAGTTCATTAAACCACAAATCACCGTTATCAGTCACGTAAGGACCACTTGTGTGTTTTTTGTACGTGACTGTAAGTTATTTTTGATAAGTTAGAGCAATTAATGAGCCGCTCTTCACAAAAGTAAAGTTGATTCTTATGTTAACATTTTGTTCCTAATTAAGTGTTTATTCCTGGCAAGACATATATAGAACCTGGTACTGCTTCGAAATGAAAATATAAACTCATACTAATAGAATAACAAACCCATTAATTAACTGCTTTGAAATGAAGTATAAATAATAATTATACACTGATTGACCAATAGTATAAATTATAGGGAATAATTATACACTGATAGGCTTAATATCTATCTAATATCTATTAATCAACCAATCCTTTTTCATCCTCATCCCGGGCTGATGTTAAGTTAAAAAAATGTGTAACACTAAGTTAGCTCGGACTTGGAAAGGTGGATAATTAGAGTCACAATAGACTGAATAGAGTGTCTTGATTCCTCCAAAGTATGTCAGGAAACACAACCAGATTAATGTAAATATTGGTGACTTGTTGTTTTGGAGGAATAGTTTGCTTCAGATTTAGCCTAACTACTAGTTACTCGTTACACTGTACTATCCCGTTAAGGGGGTGCGGGAATAGGGGGGTGCGGGAGTAGGGGACAGGCTTGGCGGGGTTTTGGGGGGTGCGGGAGTAGGGGACAGGCTTGGCGGGGGGGGGGGGTTAGAGGGGTGCAGGAATAGGGGACAGGCTTTCTACCCACCTCAAGCCTGGCATCCTATTCCCGCACCCCCCGCACCCCCATTAAGCCTGTCCCCTACTCCTGCACCCCCTTGATACATTGGAGTGCCTTGATTCCTCCTAAGTATGCCAGGAAACACGACTAGATGAACAAAAATAATGGTGTCTGTTTGATATATTGGAGTGCCTTAATTCCTCCTAAGTATGCCAGGAAACACGACTAGATGAACAAAAATAATGGTATCTGTTTTGCTTGTACTAGTTTGGAGGAATAAGTTGCTCCAGATTTACCAACATTGTACCCTGTTAACCGGGTAAGGTCCAGCATTGTTAAGCTAGTCTGTTGTAAGGCTGTGTAACTGGTAAATATATGGTTTGTAATGTTTGTTCTCACTTCTGAATGGGGTTACTAAAATAACATGCCATATTTTTTCTCTCTATAATGAGTAAGGTTAAGACTAATTAAAGGCTTCTGATGAGAGTTCACTTATTGTCCATGAGTAAGGTTAAGACTAAAGGCTTCTGATGAGAGTTTACTTATTGTCCATGAGTAAGGTTAAGACTAAAGGCTTCTGATGAGAGTTCACTTATTATCCTTATCTGTGATACATAACAATCAAGTGGTCCAAAATCATGTCCTATTTCGTTTGAGATTCATTGACACAGATTTTCCTGGAATATTATTCTTTTGTCTTTTGTGAGGTTGAATAACTGTTTATGAAATGATATCATAATAATGTATAGTGTGATGTAGTGTACTGTATAGATAATGTATTCCAGTACAGTTGTTGTTGTTGTAGTTCCCCAGACTGTCTGGCCGAGCAGTCCCGAGTCTGGTTGACCGAAGCCGCGCAGATGCTCGGACCCCCAAATGGGAGTACAGTAATATTCATTAGTGGCATCTGATCAGACATGGTTTTCCAATTAGTATTTACTTGTGTGAAAATAGCAAAATGCTATACATTTATATATTAGATATGAGCATTAGGGTTAAATAATAATAATAATATAACCTTGACCATTTATTGCTTTGTTAACAGCAACGTTGCACTAACCTAGACCAGAGACATGACAACTTGGAAGGCCAACTTTAGGTTATGAAACCCATTAGAATCTGCCTTATCATTACAACTTATGAAATGATTTATGGTACTCTAAAAATGAATGATGACAATGACAGTAACAAAAAGAAAACATTGATAACAATTACATGTTTTGGCAGTTTATGTAACTTTTAGATATTCACTTGCATAGGCTGATACATAATAGACTAGGAAGCTGCACCATAGAAACAGCTATGGTCATTGCACTTCCTTGCATGTGCTCAATCACTTGCACATTCCAGACTTATCTTGTTTATTTACAGTCAGGAAGTAATGAAGTAACCTAATCTCACAGTTTACAGAATACTTTCAAGCCTACCACCAACTATTCACAAAGTTACATGATGAGGACAAGTTCAGAACAAACTACGATATTATTGAGTTTATTTTACCCAATGGTTGTATGGAACCCTTGGTTTTACCCATTGTAAATACAGTTTGTCTCAAACAGTTGACATGTATTGTAGACTGTATTATGTAGGTGGTAAAGCTGATACTGTATAGTCTAGTATGGTACAGATGACACTTTTATACGATACCATTACTGGACAAGATGAAGAATATTTTTGAGGTTGGAAAAAGTCAGTAATTGATGTTCAGAACTGGAATGAACATAGGCCTCTGCTTATTCAGGTGTGAGACTTTAGAAGTCATGGAGACAACTGGCAGGGTCAAGGGCTTCAACATGTTGGGTGAAATATCACCACTGAGTAGTCTGTCAGTGAGAGTTAGGTTGAATATCACATTTTTGTACATAATTAACTGTTAGTTTATAGTGAACAGCTAGCCAAGGCCTTCACTAATCACTAGGTTCACTTTACTTGCAAGCATAGGTAACTACTGTTACTGCTGGTTGAACGTCTGTATTTGACCACTAGAAAATACTGGTAAAAAAATTTGTTTCTCAGAGAATAGCTTGTCTAGTACACTACTTGTGGTCTGGTAAGACAGTGGGTGCCATTCAGTATTGATCTGCACCATGGGTTATGTTAGTGGCAACATTCTTGAGGCTATAAACTTGTCAGGAGAGTTGCCTGCTAGAATCTTCCTTAATGTAACCCATGAAAACTTCCAACTAGCAGTCAGTATGCACCCGGCTGTCTCTAATATTAAATGAATCTGCCTATGGATATTTATGGAGTAAATATCATTCGTCATTATCAGATCTTCATACATTGTATGATTTGAAGGAGGTGCAATATATTCTATCCATATATCCAAGTGCTTTCTAAGACTTGATTATTGTAGACATAGCTATTGTATACTGTATTGAAAATTTTCATAGGGCTACTGGATCTCATTTCAGCTAACATCATCTATAGTCACAGATCATTTAGTATCCCTCCACTAACACCACAAAGGTACTATACATTATATTGACCACAAAAACCCCCCACGATGTAATGGAAATGTTCAAGACCTTGCTGGATATGAGTGTATGAGAAAAGCAGCTGTAAGTCTTACCATTCTAATGAAAACTATGCTCAATTTTGAAAATGCATTTTACATTGTAATGAATTTAAACTTAAGAATCATGGCCATCATCTAAAAGAACTGATTATTCATGAAGAAAGTTTTAGTAGTGAATCATTAATATTGCTACTTTCTGATAAAACTGTACTTATGAAAGCCATCATCACACATCAGTAAGCCAACACGTGCTATGTACTGTACTGTACTGTATATGCCATCACTTTTCAATATTGACATGAATAGGATAATTTTCTCAAAATTATCTTTTCTTCTATTGCATTGTGATTTACAGAGTTTATTTACTTCTAAAGTGATGCAGGTATCACAATTAATTAAATGACATATGCAATGAAAAGCATGACATTAACTATTATGATTAAAGAACCTATCTGCCACATTGATTAACAGCTGTACTGTACAGTTACAAGTTCCTCATTATTATTTTATACTTGTATTATGTATAACACACAACTTTGTAATGAATAGAGCATGGTTATGCCAGTGATGTTGTGATGCTTTAAAGACCTGCACATGATCTACTGAACATTTGGTATAACTTTTGTATGTACTCTAAGCACTGGAGTTCTAGCTATTGTGTGGTCTATAATCATGGATCTTTTTAATCATGACTAGGGATGATGATGTACTAGTATCATAAAATAATGATACTTATATGGAATATCTTGCAAACTAAACCAATACTGTATTTTATGTCTGTTGTGACATTGTCCAGATTACATTAAGCAATTGCTATGTAGATTTTGTATTATAAGCTTTATTGACAGTCTAAGCTTCACACAAGGATGTTCATAGGGATAGCATTAATGTTTTTCCTTGGTGGCACAGTGAGTGATGCCTCTGTGCTGTATGGGTTTAGTCACAATTTTTGTTATGCAAGGTGCAGTTTAGTCACATTTTATATGCAAGGTGCACTAAGGAAGAATCTTGGAGTGGGAATAACCCTCAACAATATAGGGTACCATTCTCCTTAGAAATTGAACCACAGTGAACATTTGTTATGTATTTATCGTTGGAGTAGTGACACAATTCCAAAATAGTTATGCTCCATTAGGTAGATTTAGGTAGAAAACTGTATAAAAAAATAGAGCTTATTCTCAGACTAATGCTGAGAGTATAACAACACAAATGAAGCATGGTGATATGCATTCTTTTCCAAATTTTTATCATTGTTTAAATAATTACTTTAGTATCTTTATCCACATACACAGAGAACGACAAAAGTTAACAATATAACATCATCTAAACGCTTTGGGTTGTGCCCCAGACAAGGTACAATACTTTATATACACTGGCAGCCACAGGAGCCACAACACCTGGTCCTGTACATTATCTTTGAAGGTGAACAAGTGCATCTTACAGAGAGACACCTGAAGCCATAATTCACTTAACTTTATGCTAACAACTTGACAACAAGATTGACATGAAAGAGCAATTGTTCATCCTCTTGCAGCATGTCAGTGAGACAAGAGTGACCCACTTTTTCAGCTCGGACCTTCTGAGTTTATGTTATTAGGGAGTTGTTAAGGGTAACTGGTACAGGGAGCCTAGTCAAGTATTCATAGTATCATTGTACTTAATTGAATTACTATATGAATATAGAAATGGCTAACTATTAGTGAGTTTTATATTGTTAAGTAAGAAAGAGTATTTTGTTGATGAAATGTTTGATAAGATATTGGTGTGAAATTTCTCCTTAACTTCCCAATAGAGAGGATAACAAAGAACATATGACAACAACATAAACTCTACATTAGGGAAACTGACATGCTGCTCCTAGTGCCACCTAGAGAATAGTACAGGCAGGAACTGTGGCTGCAGGCCTCTACAACCCACTACACCTGCAACGGACGGATTGACAGTCAGTGTAGCTGTGTCACACATACAACACTTAGCTAGAGTGTCCTGGAGGCCCACACACGTATTTTGTTCACAGTGGTATGTGTGTGTGTGTGTGCCAGCTCCCAGGATGTTTATAATTATTAATATATATTGGTATTGTCCATAAAAACTTGCTGAAGAGGAAGCGCCTCTGACAAACCTGGGATTCAAATTAACTTCAGACCAAGTTAAACATTGTCTATTCTGCACAGTGCTTCAGACCTTTATAGGCAGCACTATGACATGCCCTTGTTATGTTAATTCTTGGTACTGTATATGGGTTTGAGTCTTAGCCTTGTCGGTGGTGTTTATCTTCAACAATTTCCAGGATGTTACCTCTCATATAACAACACTGAATGACATACATTAAGAGCCTGTACTAGGAGTGTGAACAAAACATGTAATGTTGGGTTGGCTGTACACGAGTCCACATCCATTGTATGGTAATCAAAATCAGTTGTTCACATGGAACTTTGGGGCTGTATGTTCTTCATAGTAGATATTTGCCAAAAATATACAATTATTTTGAACTATAATGAATCACAAATTTGAGTTTCCACTATACCATTATATTTAAGAGATACATCATAGTTACTTTTCAGTCATCTATACTGTGTATATATATATATACTGTATATATATATATGTATGTGTACAGTAATGCCCAAGAAGGTTTTTGTGGAGAAATAGCTTCTCCATATATTTTACACATAACAGAATTTATGATAATTATTGCACAAAAGAGTGTTTAACTCTATAGCACTATGTATCACAATTTGAAGTTAATACTTATCATCTTTACTGATAGATAATTTTAGGTAGGAATGGACAGAGGGTTATTGGCCTAAGGGCCTCAGTCTAGCTGCTGGGTCATAAGGTCTGTATTATTTGATTTGTCATACATTTTGAAAATGAATTAGTTTTGTTACAACTCTAGTTACTTGTTGTGCCGTATTTGATTTGTTATAGATATTTAAAATGAATTAATTTTGTTACAACTGCAGATACATGTGAAGTTGGTCAAATATGTTACCAATAAGCTGAGCAGAGAGGGTACTTAAGCTTGTTAAAGACTGAAACCTATGTTACTCTGCCATAAGGATGGCCTAAACTGTCTTGCAGGAAAGAGTCTCATGGAAAGAGGATTACTTACAGTTCTGCCTACAAGCAAATTTTGCAACACTAAATCCAATGTACCTGATATTAATTATAAAGCACATTTTGTGGACAATGATAAAACAATAAGATTTGCAAAAGTTATCACATAAGCTGGGACATGTCACTACTTTATGAATTTGTAATTGTGCTTATAAGATGAATACTCCTGTCAATTGCACAGTGATGCAGTTATACAGGCATCTATGGTGTGAGTGGACACAGCTTTATTAGGGACTTGGTTTGAATGAACCCAACTCATGCAAGATGTGCTTCAACAACTGTCATGACTTCTCACGTTTTAGTTGTTATTATTCTCACAGGAGGAAACCTATGAATTAATCTAGTAACTGATGCAATCCAGAGCTTGCATATGGTATTAGTTAATTTGTAAAATACTTTGATTTTTAGTTTTATGAGTGATTCACATAGCATAGAAATGAATTATTTCTGATGAGAGGGAGGATAAAGGGGTACAGTATACTCCACATAATCAAGTATGATATTATATGTGCAAAAATTTGATATACAATACATTTCCTGATAACCTACACAGAACAGTATATTTACAGTACAGTACCCTTATTGACTGGTTTTATACACCCTTCATGTAAATGGTTTCTACAGTATTAGAAAACTAATTTGTTGAAAATAGGGGAATTCATAAAAATATATTACAGTCAAATATTATGCTCTCAGTAATAATATAATATCCTTTGTCAACATCACAGTGTATATAATATAAAAAACAACAAATGTCAGCTTGAAGAGGTTGTTGAAGAAAATGAAGTTGAGAGTGAAAGAGACCTGAAGTTGTACAGTATTTTTATGTATACAGGCTGGTACTACCCCAGCACATTATTGAAGAATGAATACCATTGAAAGAGTTGGGATATGGGATGGTATGCAAGAAATGTCATGAGTTATGTAGTGATGATGTCCAATATGATGTGGTATCTTGGGAGTTGTCTTAACAATCCATCATTATTATCTATTCCTAACTCTTTACTCTTCTTGCATATGGCTCATGAACCCACCCTTGTGTGAACATTATTTATACTATACTTCAGAGCTATACCAGCAATGTGAATGGTAGTACTACTGGTCCACATTATATGTTGCCTACAGAGTGAGGAAGAAGTCCCTTCCCACATTGCCAGCTGATATCTGCCTAAAGTGGAAAGTGCCTTCTGCCTCCCTTTGACTTCTAAATACTTGGGAAAAAATGGATTCAAATCCCAGTGCTTTCAGTGGAATTTATTTTTCTACAGATCTCAGACTGTTGGAGGCAAAACACGTGTACATTTTCAAAAATGATGAAATAGAGACATAAGAAAATCTTACTTGTCTCATCAATCCGTGATTATTAGATAGTGTACATTCTATTGAATTGTTCATTTTTGTAGTTTAGTAAGGAAACCTTTTTTTTAGTGTTATACCAAATGACTTACTGTTTTGACAATTATAATTATGGTAGTACAATACAGTACTGTATATGCCTTACAGTTTGTGACACTTGGCTGTTATAAAAATAAGTCTTCAAAATGTTTCAAATAATTTTTTTATATACTGTAGGTAAGTAAAAAATGCTCTGATAGTATTAAATTATTAACTTTAAGCACTAAAGTTATCAAGTGATAGAACCAAGAAATTTGTAGAATGTAACTATGTAAAACCACATTTACTTCCAAAATTACCATATATTATTGTCATGACAGCTGCCCTTGTAAGTATGTTGTGTTTTGATGTTTTAGAAATGTTATTTTTACACTGGGATATCATTCATGACTTGATAGAGGAAGAAACCTTAGAAAGAAGAGAGGAAGGGAGGGAGGGAAGGAAGGAAGGCTTTTGAGTTGTGCAAAGGAAGAAGTAAGATGAATGTTGCAGTACTGCAGTTAACACCTGATTCATGCACCTTAAAGAATACTTTGATTGGAATACAATAATAACTCTTTCAGCACAAACTGCAACAAATGACTGTTCTCTCTTTCCAAGCAATTATTTTTATATTAACAAAAACTGGATACATATAAACTCTTGAGTAATGTAACATGATGTGATAAAGTTATTATTTATAGTGCCACCTGTAAATATTTATAATTTTTTTTTTTACCCATAGTTAGATTATACTTTTGTAAAAATTTTATTTGTGTGTGTGCTTTATATCAGATGAAATACAGGAACAGTCACGACAGATGACACATCTTAATGTTGTAGAGTAGACACATAGTAACATGAATGTACTGAAGTATTATGCTGTATAATTATAAAGGTTACAAGACATCACATCAAGTACAGAATTGTAATTCAACATACACTCAGTTTCAATACACACCAACATGATTCATAAGGTTTACAGGCCCCTGTATTATACACCAGAAGAATTCACTCTGGTACCTGCGACACAACCGTAAACAAAGCACATCATACTCTGGCATCCGGTGAATGATGGATTCTTGCTTTCTGGGCAGATAGAAAGTTTAGGACACCAAAGTTTGGAAATATTGTAGCAGACTTAATCCACCCTAACCTACCAGAGGTTGGCTCATGTAGAGATTAGCATATTATTACATTGTGATAATCTCCAAGCCTTAACTGGAGGGTTAAGTTAGAGTTGGTTAAGTTAGACACTGATACTCCCACACTATTGAATCCTGCCAAAAATAGTACAGGTTGGAACACTAGCACCTTGTAGCCTAAAGACTTAACACCATAGTCACCCTGGCTGGCCACTCTAAGTAAAGTTATAAATATTTGCTCTGGTGACTATAGGGTTTAGCGTGATAACATGTAAAGACATCACAACTTTCACATGTAATTAGAAATAGACAACACACATTTTTATTGGTTTCTCTTACACAAGCGGTTGTACTGTTACACAGGCCTATGCCTTTTTGAGATACAGTGGAGATGAATATGTACAATTTATCAACAAGGGTTACTAGCAGCGACTTTTTATTACAGTGTATATTTTTTGAAACGCACAATTGGAGTGGTGTAGTCCTGAGTCAACTGCCAACAAGTGAGGCGAGATCAAGAAACATGAGCCTTGGATCCTCATGCATTATCAGTTCATCATTATTTTGTATCTGATTTTTTTGCTCTAATGTGTGTAGTGTTCAGTAGTGTTCTGATTCACTGACCACGTTTGCAATTGACGGTTGAATCACCATGTGCTGCTCGGTGGGAGTACCTTTTTATTAATATAATTATGTACACAGGATCAAAACTCACATTAGGGTCAATTTTCTGGGAGTGACCTAAGTAACCTCATCTGTCTTGGGGCTGAACACTAGTGCCACCAATACCTGAGTGTATGGCAACATGGCAGGCTTTCTTGCTTTTAGAAGTATTGCAGTGTTACAATAACATATAAAATAGTAGCTCTCTTCATTATTTCTTGCTTGCTCGTACAGGTTTCAGTGAGTAGTTTTCCAAGCAACACTTCATAGGAGTATTATTAGCCTCTTAGGCGAGACCTATGGTCAAATCCTTGAGGCAGTAAAACCTGTATTTTGTCATGCAGAACTTGTACTTCATCTTAAACTCTTGGAAGACATATAAACCAAGAAAAAATATCTGGTCACGAAGTAGACCATAAGACCACCATATTAACATTGCTGGAAGTTCATTGTAGTACTGCCTTGACGCACTGCACTTGGGGGTACCATCCCTGCCATTTGCTTTTTACTGCGTTAATCAAGCTCTCTCTGAATGCGTCACGAATCTACTTTGTGGTCCCCATTCACCTCATGTGGGATTCCAGCATCTCAACAAAGAGCTTGTTCATGTGCACACTACCTTGGTGACGTACTGAGAGCCAGTACCGGCGTAGGGCTGCATCGGCCGCTCTCAATGATGGCAAACACAACAGCAGCGACTGCATCTGTACCACTGAGTCACGTAGTCTGAAACACAATAGTTTTGTTACCCTGTGAAATGCCAAGCTCCCTCACCTTAGATTTAAAGCTAAAATTACCAATGTGCAGCGGACAAAATGACAACGATTGTGACGAAATAGAGATGATTATTTATTGGTAAAAATAGGAATAAATTTTTCCTTGATTTGAGTTCACTCACAGTCTCACAGTGATTGAACATTACCAGAAATAATACATTAATGAAATTTTACCTTTTGAAGGTATTTTGTGAAGATATTGCATATTTACCAGTGAGTAAATCTCTAAATCCCTGAACTCTTTGTTGCCAAAAAATTTGCTGATGACCAGCTGACAAGTTTTCTGATGTGAAAGCAGGCCAGTGGATACAATGGTGTTCAGTTTTTTATTAAGACAACCAGTTCATATTCATGTGGATGTTAATGTACAGGCAATTAAAGAATCTTCCACATCCTTACAGCAAGATATATTATGCTACATCACATGAGGCATCTGAGCCATGTATGCACACCATCTGTAAAAGTGATCAATGTGAAAACTATAAGACCTTGGGGTGACAAATAATTTTTCAGAGCCTGTACCAGTATGTCTCTTTGTTGGACACACAGTTACCAATTTAATGTTATTTTGTGTAGCTAAATTCATAAAGTTCTGATGTTTGTGAGTACAGTACATGTACTTTGTTTGAAACAATAGGAGTGATTGTGGTAATTTGTTATAAAAAATCAATACCATACAATTTGATTGCCATGAATGGTCATAAATTGAAAAATTGAACTACCAGCTGCAAAACAAACCTAAAACTCACCTAATGGAGGCAACAGCATCATGAAGAGACTGGAGAATGTTGGTGCGTAACCGATGGAGAGCCTGGTTGTCCTGCAGCCGCACATCAGAGTTAGTCAACACAAGTGCTTTCAGCAACAGAAACTCCTCCTTATTAATGCTACACTGTTCCAGCCGTTCCACTACTCCCAGCACCTGTTTACAGATAAAGAAATCACATCTTGAAACAGATTAGAGGGAATAGATTTTGAAAAAGTTTATAGGAAGCAGAAAATCCTCTCTTAACTTTTATTATGATTACTGTATGATTAACCAATTCCTTCATAAGACAATAAATAACAGCCAGAATGAGGGTCAAAATAAGGGTGGCTCTGACCTAAGAGTTTCACTTACAAGCTCTTATCACTCTTGTTAAGTGATATTTTCAATTTTTTAGATATAGGACTGGCATCAGCCACTTTTCTGCATGTAGCACCAAACCTAAAATGTAGATATGTACTGCATGTACTGTACAATAAAATTTGTTCATTATTACAGACCTGTGTGAAAAGCTCGGTGGCATTGCACTCCCGAGCCTGTTTTTCATCTAGAGGAAAATCTGGTGCAAAGTGAAGCGTATGGGCATGGGCAGGCATAGAGCGGTATGCTAGACCTAACGTAAGGATCTCTCCCCAAGTGCTCTGCAGTAACCTCATCTGGTCATTCAACGCCAGCTCGGAAAAGCCTGGAAGAGAATAGACATGAGTTGGGATATAAAAGTAAGTGCTGTAATGAGTTGCTTATAAATAATCTTTGTATTGTAACTGTTCTGTAGTGTAAAATCTTGGCAGAAAGTCAATGGACAAAATATGGTGCATTCAATTAATTTCATTTGCTGTGACTGTACAATGAACAGTAAAGTAACTCTTATGTCTTAGATTCTGTATACTGTATATAAATTCTTACTCTTGATTATACTGTTCTTAGGATTCAAACCTGAAATTGTACAGTATACCATACCTTAAGCACAATATCTCAAATTGCTACTGTGCTCTTGTTAAATTGCCTTGATATTAACAAGGTCATAGCACAGTAGTATATAAGCTGTTATCCCAGCTTTCTAGGTACTGTATTAGCAAAGTTTAAATCCTAATTAAGTTACTGTAATAGGAAGTAAAGTACAGTATTTGTGTCAGCATTTACAACATCTAGCTAAGCATGGGTTTTAAAACTATGATATCAGTATTATGTATCTTTAAACAAGTAGAGTACAATACTGCACCTGGTATTTGTTTTGCCCAGCCAATGGTAGAGACAAGCTCTCTGTCATAGAGGTCAGCCAAGGTGGAAATTGTGAGAAACTCTGTCTCAGACACTGGGATGTCTGAGAGTGCATACAGAGACTCTGGCTCACATGACATCAGAGATTTCAGCAGCTTGTTATCTGTATGGAACGTTACTGAGTTACAAAGAGGAAAATGTTATTTGACAAATTAATGTGAAAATATCATATTACAGTACTGTATAATAAGAGTCAAGTTGTGAGTATTAAGTGTCATAATGAGGAATATATCGGATAATATAGTGTAAATAACATTATCAAAACTGTATGTCACTGTTTATGATGAGAGTCAGTAAGATAATGTAAGTACCTTCCAAGGAAACCTTTTTTACAGGCATCTGATGTAAAAAAGGAGACTCCGTAGTTCTCCGGTACTTTTGGCGTCCTCCTCTCACCCTATCTAACCTGTGAAGCATATAAATATTTATTACCAGTTAATATGTTTTATATGTGTTGTTCAATATAGCCTCTGAGGCTAATGTACTGTATTACAGTATCTAGGTGTAAGGTGTTTGTGTCATATTGTGATAACAATGTGTCAGAAAATTACCTCACTCCTTCTTTGAGCATGCCCACACGGAGACACTTGTGGAAACGACAGGCCTGACACGCTTTCCGTCTCCGCTTATTGATCTCGCAGTCATTAGCCGCTGGACACGTATACTCAATATTGCCCTGTTGGTGAATTGTTCTGTCAGTCATAGTATTTTGGATAGAATGAGTAGGGAAGCAATTGACAGTATAAGTTGATGAGTTGACATTTAATGCATTGTTAATCAGAATATCAAGTTGTTACATACAATATACCAATACTTGTAATGGATGTGAGAATGTTAATGACAAGGGGAAGTGGTAAACATATGATTTGTCATATGGTAAGTACAGTACAGTATTCTCTATCAACCAACATTTCAGTGTAGATGCAAGTTATGTGAAAGTTGAGTGAAAAATGAACAATAGTACCATATGAGAAAGTTGTCCTATACTTTCTTTACTTTGAAATTATTTTTAATTGAAAACCACTTCCCATGCATATTATAAGTGAGCAAATGATGAACCATTGAAGAAATATGTTATGCAAGTACAGTAATGTAAAATTCTGTTAAAATCTCTTACTTGAATAGTTCTTTTAAAGAAGGCTTTGCAGGCCTCACAGGATGCCACTCCATAATGGAAACCAGAAGCAATGTCCCCGCACACCAGACATGAGCGCTTGGGCCCATCATCCTCGCGTATGCTCTGTTGTGGTTAGAAGAGTGGACTGTTGAGCTATAGCTGAGTAGGAGTAACAGTATAGTACTAATGAGTTTATGAAAAATATCCTTCCATAATACAGCAATGAATCAAAATCACTGGGTGAATTCAGGTGGGCAGAACAATATCTATGTGTTGCCTGTGACTGTAAATAGCATCAGTTCACAGAAAGCTCAGCTCTTTATGAATAATATATTTCATTCAGTATCTTTTAAGCTTGGCAGAACTAGAGAAAACATTGATGACATGATAAAAAAATATTCTTTACCTATAATAAGATCAGATATTAGTGAATATTATTCGAATCAAAATATCCCTAAACCTGTTCAATAGTATAGTACATGGCTAACCTGGATCAGTCATAACATAGAGCAAATCCTGTTTGATATTATTAGATATGATGCAAAACAAATCATCTTAATATAGTATTTACTTAATGTTCTACGTATTGTACCAATATGAGATAAGTAATCCTGGGAAAATGTTTCTCCAAATTGCAATTGTATCCATTCACACAAAGTTTGCATTCTCTCTTGGGTATCATATCACTATCATCATGGAACTAGCAGCTAAATGAGAGTGTTTGTGTATGATTGACATAATGAAACTGACCTCTGATGGTGTATGAGCAGAATCACTGGTCATGGAAGTAGTCTGGGCTGGGTGGGGAGTCTGTATAGAGCTTCATATGCTTAGGCGACGGCTGGGCCTCATCCCCACACTCACTGTAGTCAAGCTGCAAGGAGGAGAAAAAATAATGCTGTTAATACCTCACCACACATTGGGTTGTTAAAGAAAATTATAAATAAAGTTGCCCCCACAAGCACTTGCCACCTTTTCTCAATTCATCACAGCAGGTATTGTTGTGGAGCTCTGGTTGTGTATGTCAGGTCCCTTGTATTCAGTTATACAATTGAACATAGGGCAAAGTTATGAAATTGATGGTTGGCAAATTAAGTGCTTACTTGTGTTAGATCTTATATCAACATCTCCATCTCCTTGTTTATTAATTGTTGCGGCTTAATTCAAACTCACAAGCTAAAATTAAGGGTAACCGAACACCAGTAGCGTTTTAAAGTTAACCTTGATATGGAGACGAACAATTAAGCCTGGTGCCTGTTAATTACCCTAAACTCATTGGTCAGGGTTTAATAACAAGTCAGTAACTGTGTTGTGTAATTGTGTTGTGAAGTGATGAGGTAACAGAGCGTCTGGACTAATCCCCTGTCACACTCTCACCTCAACAATGCCTTCCCCCCTCAGGACAATACGGAAGGGAACAATACCACATGCCCGGAGCTTCGTATTGAACTGTGGGACGTGTCTGGTGAGCTGATTGGTTAAGAGTATGTCAGTGGATTGGTGGTTGGGTATATGTGTGTGTGTGTTTTATGTGAGGTAGTACATGTGTGATAGACTGATGGTGTGGCAGTAGGTGAATGTAATACTGTTTGCTTTGTATAAGAGTGAGTGCGTAATAGTTTTGTAGACAAATGGATCAGCGCGCGTATATCAGAAAGACACAAAGACATAGATAGGGGTTGTGGGTGAGTGTAATGTTGGTACCAGACGGATGTAGCGGATGGATGGTAGTTAAGGAAGGTGATGCAAATGGAGGAACAAGGAGAGTAATCGCATACGGCCGTGATAATGGGTCGCTGAAACTGAGTAATGAAATGAAATAAAATGTGTTAGTGATGAGTGCGTGCAGTAGATGAGTGTGGCAGTGGGTGAGTAGTGATGGAGGTAGAAGTAACCATGGTCTACCTACTCTTCCGTGTGTACTATGTAGAGGGGGAGGGAAAGGACGCGTGTGGTGTGTAAGAGAGAGAGAGAGAAAGAGAGAGAGAGAGAGAGTAGGGAGATGATTATAAAGAAGTAGAGAGCGGGAAAGTAATAAAGCAGTAGAGAGAGTGTTTATTGATATAAGAAGGATGAATGTAAGTAAGCAAGTTTTGAAGAGGTAGAGAGAATAAGGAAGAAATTGCTTGGTGGAGATGAGTGAGGAGAGTAGGCCTATGTGATACATAAAGATGGGGAGGGAGAGATTGTGTGTTGAAGGAAAGAAAGAAGGGATTGTGTGCATGGTGGAGAAGAGGGAAGGAAGGAGTGTGTAGATGGAGGTAGATATATCGTGCATGACGAAGCAGAGGAAGGAGGAAAGGGAAGGAGGGAGGACTTGTTCTCACGGGGGACCGGAAGTTGCTCACCAGCTGTGTGAGGGAACACACACACGCACCCGGGAATGTTGGCTCCACCTATCTCATGTCCTTTCTTCATTCTCTCTCTCTCTCTCTCTCTCTCTCTCTCTCTCTCTCTCTCTCTCTCTCTCTCTCTCTCTCGCTGACGGAAGGAGGAAGAAGGTATAATGGGTGAAAACGAACAGATACAAGAACTCTTTCCCCTCTAATATATATATATATATATATCAGTATCTGTAGGCTACACTCCCCCTCCTCCCATCCTCCTCCTTTTACACACACACACACACACACACCATATCATATCATATCTCAACTCGGTTACTATGCCGAGATAAAGTGAGCTGTTAAAATTGAAACTTTTTTTTAGATATCACACAAGATAAACTGTCTCATTTTATCCGGACACTCGAGTTGGTAATGATGATGGGGTATTACACATAACACACACATACAGACAACACCGCATTAACTTTGTGGGTGCTGGTGACATCATAGATAAGTAGATAAGAACCAATTAAGTATATAGATAAGACCATGCCACGTGGGCTGTTGTACAAGAGAAGCTGTGAGTGAGTTGTCTTTGATCATAGCATATATTATTTTCATCATTATCATCCCAAGTATAACTATATTCAACGCCAACTTCATCACATTAAACATTAACACATTCTTACCGTTATCTTTATCAGTTACTAATATTAATGCCAAATATATAAATATGTGGGGAGGAGTGTAGGCCCAAGCTAACATATTACAAATTGTGTCAGAACTAAGGTTAGGACAGTCTACAGTTACGTCAGGTTATAATAATATAAGGTCTATATGAGTATATACTGTCCAGAGAATTAACGATAATATTACATTGGGTTATGTTACATGAAGTAAGAAATAATGTCAGGGATTTAACGATTGGGATATGCTACATTAAGTTAGCCTGCTGTAAGCTCGATTTGGTCATTTCCTCCCGGTTCCCTCTCTGTCATTACCAGCTCGTTGCGTGTTTGATTTGCTAGAGTCTGACTCATATTACCCTCGTGATTAAAGGCAGATGGATCGACACGTGTGCCCAGGTAAACACGCGAGAGCCAGCCATACCGGAGAGGAGGAGGTAGTGAGTGGGTGGCGGGTGTGGAAACGATACTTAATTAATGAACTCTCATTAACTTCATATTTCAGACTTTTGTGGTTATGAAGTGTGACCAAGTATCCAATGTATAGATAATATTAATATTAGTAACAACAGAAAGGACCAAAGTATGTTGACAAATTAACTAGTTCTTTTCTCATGCCCCGAGAAAGAATTATTGACATTTACACAAATTGGTAGAATTCACGTTTGTAGGAGGTGTAGTAGTCTCAACCTTGAACCCTCAGCTGTAC
This sequence comes from Petrolisthes cinctipes, assembly GCA_033782935.1. Lineage (NCBI taxonomy): Eukaryota > Metazoa > Arthropoda > Malacostraca > Decapoda > Porcellanidae > Petrolisthes > Petrolisthes cinctipes. Next base: position 66,462 of record JAWQEG010003492.1, on the reverse strand, counting down.
TGTACAAGGGGAAGCGACACACTGAAATGGGGAGTGTAGCACGCTTGGAGTTTATAGCGAATGTTTCCACTGATAGGGTTCTTCTACCAATGTGCAGTATTTCGTTAATTAGGTTGTCTTGTCTCTTCTTACCTTTTTCTTTCATTCTCTTCTAAACTCGTTCATTCGATATTCTGATTGTCTTGTTTGTCCTTACATTTCCCACTTTCATTCCGTCCTAAACTCGGTCATTATAATGTTGTCCTTTCATTCGTACTGTCATTAGCAATTTCCTCATCTTTACAATATATCGTTTCACTTTTACATATTCTTTCATCTTCCTCATTTTCCTTCTTTTTTCACACCCTGTAAAAATCTTCCTGCTCTTCCCTATACCTCATTTTCTTTCTCTTCCTTCCTTCTTTCCTTTCTACCTAACCATTCCCTCATTTGTACCTTCCATTCCCCTCTCGTCCATTTACTACATCGGTTCCTTCACGCTCCTCCTTTCCTCGTCTGTATAGTTTTCAGAAATTCCTGATATCGGCCCGACTATTTAATTAAGGGGATATTGCAGTGTTGGTATATTTGTAGTAACTGATTCCTTCAAACTATTCCAAGCAACACAACAACACCATTATTTTTGTTAATCTAGTCCTGTTCCCTGGTATACTTTGGAGGAATCAATGCTCTCCAATGAAACAAAAGGATTATTACCTCCTTAAAATCTCCAACCACAGTCAGCTCTATAAAACCCTTCTGTTCTCTTCTCTGGACGCCTCACACAAAGAGTTTTCCTAGCCACCAGCTCCATAGTTGTACCTACACCCCCGTGTTCCTATAAATTGTATTTTGGTTTTTTAGTATTTTGGTTTTCAGGCACAAGAGAGAGAGAGAGAGAGAGAGAGAGAGAGAGAGAGAGAGAGAGAGAGAGAGAGAGAGAGAGAGAGAGAGAGAGAGAGATGATTATGAATATCGTATAAAAATTCAGACATGCTGTAGAAAAATTGTTTATCCCCCAAGTAAAACAACATGATATTACTCTCCAAGAATATAATCATCCTCCGTGATTGATTGATTGATTGATGATTGATATTAGGCGCCGCAACAGCGAGGTCATATAGTGCCAGAACAAGGTGATAGAGAGGTGAGACAGCAAGCAGGAAGGATATAGAAAGAAAAGAGGGACTGTTGAAGAATTGGCTGGGACCGAAGTGGGGCCAAATCCTTTAAAGTATTACTCGCATCACTACAGGCAATATATACCTCCCTACGGGGTCACTCTCCGGCAGTAAATATCATCCAACTACATATCAAACAACACACACAAACACCAAACAAATTATTATTTTCCCCGAGAACAATCATCTACTAATTTTTTTGTTAATGTGATGAGTATTGCTTGAGGACTATGCGTGGGTGAGTGACAGTAGGTGTGTTTAGATACAGCTCACATTATTAGTTGAGAGACCTTGAAGGGTACGTAACACTTTTTGCCTCTATACTTCTGCTTGGTAATTTACTCCTAATATCGCTTCCCTTAAAACTCGTACTCTTCCTCCCACTCTGCTCGCTAATTTACTCTTCCTTCGCTTCTCTGTATATTATTATTCTTCCTACCACTCTACCTGTTAGTTTACTCTTTACTCTTGTACTAGTACTATACTCTTCCTTCCACTCTGCTTCCTCTTAATATACTGTTACTTCAGTTACTTTCTAATTTCATCCAAAGGCCCCTCCCTACTCTCTCATCTCATGTCTATAATAGCAAGTTAGTCATTCCCAATATACATATAGAAACAAAGAAGCCAACATCTCAAAGTACTCGCACCAACACTAATATAATATTACTTACGCCTCCACTCTGCCAGACTTTTAATAGAAATTCGTACCCTGCAGTCACAGATTCTCTGAACCATTTATTTTGATTATTGCATTTAACTACTTTTGTTATTTCATTATACTTGAGTGATATTGTTTGGGAGAATCGCTTAGATTATAATGATAAGAATTAATAACCTAACCAAATAAATTTACCGTAGATCCTTTCACCTCCCTTTACTACATACTTTTAAAAAGAATCTGTCCCTTAAGAGTCCCAAATTCTTACTTGGGCAACTTATCTAAACCATATAAACCATTACTTATATAATAACTTGTCTGAACTTTTATATTATTACTTTATATAATTTATTGGTAGTGCAGCAACCTGTCCAATACACCTAAACTTGTAGAATAAAAAAAAATATAGAGCGTTGCATAATTGCATAGTAATTTGTAGCCATGTGCAACACGGGAGCGTCAGTGTATTGCAATGGACTATTTGTTGGCATGGTTGTGTGACTTTACATGTTTTCAATGGACCATACTCGTTGTAGTTTAAGGAATTGACTATAAACTCGTATGTTTAATTACATTAAGAGGATAATCTCATGTTGGTAACTTGCTGGGCTCTTGATTCCTTCAGACTATGTTAGGACACAGAGGACCTCAATAATATTAATAATAATAATAACAATATTAATTAAGTAAAATTTCTATCATATTATAAGTCCTTCATATGTAATTATGAATACCGAATGGTGTGTGTGAATATGGGAGTATTACTTTTATTTTATTTAGGAAAAAATTCCACCTGAAAATTGTGGTACCGTGCCATACATAATTCTCCAAATCTTATTAAGAGGTCAACGTATTGTTTCAGTAAACCGCTTAGGGAGTCGCTTTGAAACTGGAGGAAAGGTGCAAAAATCTAGTCTCTGGCAGCGTTGATGGTAGTAGTGTTAATGGTGATAGTTGTAGTGTGTGTGTGTGGTGATGGTGGTGTTGGTAGTTGTGACAGTATGTGTGGTGATGGTGGTGTTAGTAGTTGTGACAGTATGTGTGGTGATGGTGGTGTTAGTAGTTGTAACAGTATGTGTGGTGATGGTGGTGTTAGTAGTTGTGACAGTATGTGTGGTGATGGTGGTGTTAGTAGTTGTGACAGTATGTGTGGTGATGGTGGTGTTAGTAGTTGTGACAGTATGTGTGGTGATGGTGGTGTTAGTAGTTGTGACAGTATGTGTGGTGATGGTGGTGTTAGTAGTTGTGACAGTATGTGTGGTGATGGTGGTGTTAGTAGTTGTAACAGTATGTGTGGTGATGGTGGTGTTAGTAGTTGTGACAGTATGTGTGGTGATGGTGGTGTTAGTAGTTGTGACAGTATGTGTGGTGATGGTGGTGTTAGTAGTTGTGACAGTATGTGTGGTGATGGTGGTGTTAGTAGTTGTGACAGTATGTGTGGTGATGGTGGTGTTAGTAGTTGTAACAGTATGTGTGGTGATGGTGGTGTTAGTAGTTGTGACAGTATGTGTGGTGATGGTGGTGTTAGTAGTTGTGATAGTGTGTGTGGTGATGGTGGTGTTAGTAGTTGTGACAGTATGTGTGGTGATGGTGGTGTTAGTAGTTGTGACAGTATGTGTGGTGATGGTGGTGTTAGTAGTTGTGACAGTATGTGTGGTGATGGTGGTGTCTAGTTGTGAATACAAAGAAGTGGTGATATATATATATATATATATATATATATATATATATATATATATATATATATATATATATATATATATATATATATATATATATATATATATATATATATATATATATATATATATATAGAGAGAGAGAGAGAGAGAGAGAGAGAGAGAGAGAGAGAGGTCCTTGGGTATGGTATGATATGCAAGGAGGCTGAGAGGAGAACGTGGTGAGAATGCAATAGAGATGGAGTGAAAGAGGAGAGAGAGGGTCTTCGGGGAGAGTGTTATTGTAAGAAGTGTGTATTTTTATTTTTCTGAATCGTCTCTTCGTTTCTTCAAAAAGGTTTATTTGTATATAACTCTACATTACCTACATTATAAGTTGCATAATAAATTACATACAACGGGAGAAGATAGGTTGATGGATAGATTAGAATGTGGGAATTGTATTATTGAGTAGGAAAGAAAATGACATCTTTAACAAGCATATAGAGGTGGTAATGGTAAACTTCATGTTGAGAGATAGAGATGGTGGGAAGGGGAGGGGGGTGGCAGTGTGTGTGTGTGTGTGTGTGTGTAGAGAGAGGAAGGAGGTTGTCACGGTAAGTGCAAGTGTGTGGAAGTAAAAAAAAAAAAAAAAAAGAAATTTGCGGAGTGCAGGGTGTATGTGTAATTTAAAATGGTAACGTGTTTATACGATTTATTTTAAAGATTGTAAGATGTGTGTGTGTGTGTGTGTGTGTGTGTGTGTGTGTGTGTGTGTTAATCATACACACCGTATTCGTGTTATGCAAGGTTCGTTCTGGGTGCTTGTCAAAATAAACGTCTAATATTTTCGTCATTTCGAAGTGCCAGGCTAAACTTAAAATGGTTTGTTGAGATAACGGCAGCTTGAGTTACGTGTATGTGTGTGTGTATTTGAATGTAATAAGTCCTAGTAGGCCTTTACAACATAACATCATCTTTCCTAATGGAGTAAGATTCGTTACATAGTGAGGAAGAATGAGTATAGTTCCCCTTACTTTATGAGCTTCTATCTGGCAATTTCTGGACTATAAAATGTAAGAAAGAAGGCTGGTAAGTTCTATTTCAAGCCTGGCAACTCGCCTGCGTAGCCTACGTGTTTTTCAGCACGACCTGGCTGCGTAGCTGTGTATTTATGTTCCCGATATTGATTAAGAGTTTTTCCTGTCTATGAGTGAGAGAAAGCGAAGAAGGAAATGCTTTATACTCTTATTGATTCTGTTATTTACGCAGGCTTTAAGGAATTATGCAGTTGGTCGTTTGAAGGGCTAGAATGTAGGAATGATTAATGAGATAAAGGATGACATTGGAGTCGGGTTGGAGCGTTTGAATTCATCCTGTCTCACGTGACCACCCCAGTCGAGGGAAATGACGTCTGTCAGTAAATTGATAGAATGTAATCAGACAACACCACATTATTACCATACAAAACAGTCTCTGGAATCGTCCACTGACTATAAACAGTTTCTTGGAGTCTACAGAGATCCTACACAAGATCTCCCTGCGGTAACCAAGTCATATATGTAATCACAGTCACGACAGATGTATTGATATGGTCCTGTTTGCAAAATAATGAGTGAAGTATAGAGATAAAATTGAGAGGCGAAATGTTTTGTGGGTGATTTAGTGGGTACTAATTCCTCCACACATTTTGCTAAGGTGTATTATTTCCTGGATGACACAGTTAGGTGGCATCTCTTGCTCTCAAATCCGTGGATGGAAATCACATACTCGTAACTCCTATAGGAACGAACAAACAACTAAGAATACAGTGTGTCACCCGCTTGTAGTAAAGGTATAGCGACCCTCTGAGAGTTAATTAATTAAAATAGTATCAACAGTACAGTACATTATCATCGTCATTATCACCGTCACTCATCCTGCTTCCCTAACCATGCACTACCATATATGGATATTATTGAAAGGTTTTGTATACAGCTACTGTAAAATGAATTTAATGAACATATTGATGAAGTGTGTCTACATTTGGTTATAACATTTTACATTGTTGTGGACAAGGTGTGTCTACTCGTGCCTTGTGTCAGCTCATCCTCAAAGTGTCCCCTCCATCTCACGGTGTCTCTTCCTTCCCTTCCTCTCACTTGTTCCTACAGCTACCCACTGTCATCACGCCCTGAATAAAACATAGCCCCTGGAATAATATAATTTAATATATATATGTGACCCTTTCCCTCGACTTTAACTTTTGGGGAGGACGAGTTATAACATCTCTTTACATCTCTACTCTTTGTCTGGGTCTACTTTTCTCAAACCCTCTTCTCACATAGGATGCCGCGTTGTTAACTTTTGTTTATATATATTTTTTTATGTCCTGACACTAGCCATAGGCTCTCTGAAGCTCGTTACTGAGACCCAGGTCAACTCTTACCCAACCATTGCACACACGTCACGGATCCTTGAATTTCATGGCGAATTGCAAGCTAGAATACTGATTCACTCAAACTGTCACGAAGTAGACTTCCTCGGTATTGATGCTGTTTTATGGCCTAGTAGTTTGGGGGAATAATTGACCTTCCTATTCGCCTACATCACAGGTTCCTTAAATTTTGTAAGTATGGAGAGAAAGTAGTGACTGTAGTGGCAGAAATGAATAATAATAGTACCAATAATGAGGGGTGATGATGGGTGCAGGTAGATTGGTGGTAGTGGTGGAGATTAACAAGTGATAGTCAAGTAATGCTGGTCCAGATAGGTCAGTGGTATAGTGGTAATTAGATCAGATTGGTGGTGGTGGTGGTAGTGGTGGGTGTCGGCTGGTAATGAAGGAGTAAGGTTAAGGAATGGTAGTTATGGTAATGACGAGGATGGTAGTGGTGTTGATGGTAGTGTTGGTGGCTTGTCGTGTAGATGGTGATGATGCAGAGAGACAGAGAGAGATTATTGATGGTGTCAGGATATAGGCTGGTGGTGGTGGTGGTGACGGTGGAGAAAGGAGTGTTGTATAATGATGGTTATAGAGTAAATAAACATGAGTATGTGTAGTGGTGATGGTTGTGGTAATAGAAACAGAAATCCAGGTAGGTATGCTGTATAGGATAGTGGTAGTTATTTAGGTTTGTTAGTAGTGTGTGTGTGTGTGTGTGTGTGTGTGTGTGTGTGTGTAAATCCAGGTAGGTATGTTGTATAGGATAGTGGTAGTTATTTAGGTTTGTTAGTAGTGTGTGTGTGTGTGTGTGTGTGTGTGTGTGTGAGAGGGCCAAGCTCGGGCCGCGCCACGCCGGCTGACTCAACCATTCGCTGCCGGCCACACTTGCCATTCCAAGCATTTTTCTCAGTAGGAAGTCTTGCTTTTCGGGTGAGCTGTTGCTCCCTTTGCCACACTTTCTTTACTCGCTCCGGAAAGTAATATGATTGATATCTAGTGATAAAAGTTCAAGAATAAATATACTTTCAGAATTAAGGGAAGCAAATCATATTAAATTTGAACAAACCTATTCGTGAAATATAGTGAAAACCATTTATAAGTACATTTGTTTCTGAAATTTAGAGTAAAAATCGAGCACAGTTATGTAAGGAAAGAAACCTAAACGAATATGATGAGTTTATATGTAGTCCAGCCGAACTGAAGGAAAAACAAGAAAAATGGCCGTGAACTAAATACAAGTGGTCAAATGTAGGAAATGTTTGTCAGGTGTGTAGGAATAGTGTTATGATAGTTTATGTTTATGATATTAATATTTGTAGATATATCTTAGTATAATAGTTATTCATGAATATAAAGTGAAGGAGAGAAATGAATAAAGAAGCGACAAGACATGTGAGGAGAGAGAGCAGGGAGGGGCGAGGAGAGGATTGAAAGGGGGAAAGTAAAGCTGGAGAACGGTTCAACAGTGTGACAGGGAGAGTAGCAGTAATAAGACAGACTGGGAGAGTAATGAGTGAGGCTGGCTTGCAAAGTGTAAATATGACTTTGTTGAGAGTAAGAAATGATGTAGAGTGAGTGGCAAGGGGCGAAAAATTATGGAGAGTAGACAGTGAATAAGTGAAGAGCAGTCAAGGAAGACAGTATTATATTAAGAGACATTCAGCTATCTCTGTAAGAGGTAATAGTTTGGTTACCTGGAAACTAGTGAATGGCGAGCAGATGAAAGAATTTGGTAGGCAGGTAGACTAACAGACAAGGGTGATGGAGTGAGAGCAGAGAAAGAAGTAAACAGGAAAACAGGGAGTGAAGTCGTGAGAGGCAAGCAGTGAGAAGCAGGCAGGCAGGCAGGCAGGGAGGGAGGGAAGAAAGGAAACAGTGGGAGAGCGCTTGTGTGGGTGCCCTGAAGGGAAGTGTATACCTTCCTTCCATTCCCACCACTTAGTTCACACGCTCCACCTCCCTCTTTCTTTACCATTCTTTGTTATGTCTGGTCGTCTTTCTTGTTATTTCATTCCCTTTTTGTACCCTTGTATGTAATTTCTACATCATATGAATATCTCATGTATTATTATAGTCCACGTATATATACAGGATAAAATAAAGGTATATTGTGGAGGTGAGTATTGTTTAAATCCCTCTTTGTGTGTGTCTCATCGTGAGAGATTAGTTTATGGAAGCAGTTGTCTTGAAACTTGAAGGGTTTATATGTTGGCAGTAAATTCTTTTCAAAACCAGTGGCCCTGAGGGGAATGAAGCAAGAATTTATTTCTGTTAAATATAATGTTAGTTGTAATAGTGTTGTTTGTTGTGGTAGTAATCGTAGGGGTTACAACTGTTCTTATTAGGGTGGTAGTTATGGTGGCACTAATGGTATGATATTGGTATATTATTATGATGGTTGTGATTAGTGTATTGGTGATGGTAATGGTATTAATAATGATTGTGGTGTATTATAGATATAGGTAGTAGTAGTAGTGGTGGTGGTGGTGGTGGCAGTGAAGGCAGCCTACATTATAATGATGGTTGTGATTAGTGTATTGGTGGTGGTAATGGTAATAATAATGATTGTGGTGTATTATAGATATAGGTAGTGGTAGTGGTGGTGGTGGCAGTGAACGCGGCCTACAACCCAAAATAAACCTGAGCCTCCTTCCTTCCACTCACTACATTCCTTCCTTTGCCATATGGTCTCCATCAGATTTTGTGGAGCCGGTTGAATAAACATAATATTTGCATACACACTCAACTCAACTGAAATGTTTCATGTACAGTACACTTTACCCCTTACAAAATAATATTCAGTATCACCAAAGCCATGATATATTTCCTATCCTTGCCTTTATATATATACAATTACAGTACATTCCCGGACTCAGATGAATGTGCCATATTGCATTTTCAACTCACGTTAAAAAACACTGCTTTGTATATCCGGACTGAACGGAACCGAACTGAATTGCTACTTATTTCCGGCGTCTGGTCGAAGAATATCGCCCTGAACCATAAACCTCAGCTAACGTACGGATATAAATGTTAAATAGCACGGCTCATTTGAGTAATGCCACTGAGTATATCCGGACTGAAAAACTGGTATATCATTACATAACAAACAGCTTAAGGAGAAAATTGCAAGTCGTTGTTGTCAAGTGACTATCTATCTTTAGGGTCCTCTTTTATCTTCCCTCGGGTCTAATCTCTTCCCTCCATCACCTCGAATCTCCTTTCCTCCATCCCCTCAAATCTCCCTTCCACCTTCCCCTCCAGTCTTGTTCCCTTCAACTCCAATCTCTCCTCCCCTTCCCCTCCAATCTCCCCTCCCCTTTCCCTCCAATCTTCCTTCCCCTACCTCACCAGAACACCCTCTCCCCCTGTACCCACATGCCTCACCAACACTGGTGTCCAATATTCCTATAATGCCTTTGAATGAGACGGTCTCGAATATTGGTTCACGAGACTCACTCATATGGCTCACTTTCATCCACCAAGTGCAGGACTTTTCATCGTATCAGTAAAAGTGCTCTAGTCAAAACTACGTAGTTATTACTTCTACTTACCCATGATATATCCTTCCTTATCCCATACCGTTCCATCTCCACACTTTCTGACCCCCTCTATTACCTCTGTATTGCCGTAAGTTCCTCCCTTCCACCAACCCACTACACCTACCTCGCATTCTGAGTAACCTTCTCTGGGTTTTACTCAAACGCCCTCTCATATTTCTACGCCTTTTCTCTCTGGATCCTCCCTCTCCATTCTGTCATGCACTTTCTTTTGTCTCACTTCCTCTCCTTCTTGCCTCTCTCAGATCCACTCCCACTTTCCCACCTCCTTTACCTAGCCCATGATTCTACCCTGTTCCTCTTGCCCACTCCAAAAAAACTCCTGCTGCTTCAACCCTTTCTATTTACTACGCTCATCCCCCATCCTCTCCCACTCCCACTGTCGAGGAACCTTTCTGCTTCCCCTCCCTTTCTCCAACCCACTCTCTCTCCCTCTTTCCAGTACGGTACCCCTCCACTCACCAGTATGGTACCCCTCCACTCACCAGTACGGTACCCCTCCACTCACCAGTACGGTACCCCTCCACTCACCAGTACGGTACCCCTCCACTCACCAACACTATTCATCACCTCAACCTCCATTGTCCTGGACTCTCCATTTCACTCAGGGTTTGGCTTGAGGCATGGAAGGAGTGGATAGAATTTAAACTAGCCGGTCACACTTCCACAACTATATATATATATATATATATACTGTATATATATATATATAATATTGTATATTTATATAAAACAAAATCATTACTCATTTCCTCTACGTATACTGTACTAATATCACTCCCACACAATCGACTAACTCGTGTCTCGTTTCGTAATTGCTGTCGTGGGATGTCGGTCGTAACGTGCATTGTATTGACTCATTGTATCCTTATGGCAGTATGATAAAATGTTGGAGCTGTGATAGAGGGAGAGAAATGTTGGAGACTGAAGTGGAGGGAAGGAAGAGAATATTCTACTGGAGACTGAAGTGGAGGGAAGGAAGAGAATATTCTACTGGAGACTGAAGTGAAGGGAAGGAAGAGAATATTCTACTGGAGACTGAAGTGGAGGGAAGGAAGAGAATATTCTACTGGAGACTGAAGTGGAGGGAAGGAAGAGAATATTCTACTGGAGACTGAAGTGAAGGGAAGGAAGAGAATATTCTACTGGAGACTGAAGTGGAGGGAGAGGAAGGAGTGATGCTGGAGGTGAGGGGGAGGTGCTATATATATTAGGGGGGAAGGAAGGGGGGCTAGGGAGGAGGGGGGGCCTACACGTGCTGTTTGTGTGGCAATAAGAGGGTTGGATGTGGCAGCTTCCCAGGAGACTACACTGTGACAGCCAGCTGGTATTAGCATCAGTGCCAGGGAAGTTGGTGGGTGTTAGGAAGGAGTGTCAAGGTGGTGGGAATGGTCTGGTGTTACGAGGAGAGGTATCAGGGGTGCCAAGTTGTTAGCAATGGTGGGTTAACAGGTGTTTTTGGTGTCAAGGTATTGGGGGTTGCTAAGATAGTATGGTGTTAAGAGAGGTACCGGTAGTGTAAGAAATGACAGATCATTAGAAATGAATGGTTGTTAGGAGTCAGGATATCAAGGGCGCCAAGATAATTTGTTCTATATTGTGAAAGGTGAAGGGTAAAGGCAAGACGCCCGCTAACCTGTGAAGAGTGAACAGAGTGGGAGAGGTTTCAAATCATGTCCAAATTCGTTCGGGATTCCTTTTCTTATTTTTTTTATGTTCCGACACTGGACATACTGTAGGCTTCATCAAGCCCGTTACCGTGGCCCAGGTCAACTGCTACTCACACACACACGTCACGACTTCCGAACTGGTACCCAGCCAAAGAGGGAAGGAAGTGAGGGTAACTCCCAAATACTGCAGCTGTTATGGTACCAGTGAGGGTGTTTTACGACGTTCGGTGGCCTTATAGTTAGTGCCTCAAACTCAAATCGGAAGAGCAAATATTCTCAGGCTCTCACCTGAGGGGAATCGATCTCCCGACCTATAGGTTACCAGTCCATTATACTAACCACTCGGCCACCTCCCCTACACACATTGATGACATATACATATATATTTAATTTAGTTTGCTTTCCGGGATAGTGGTGAGAGTGAGATAATGCCAGCAGACTGCCATAAGTACTGTCAGACAAAGATAGAACAATTTCTGGGGCAGGGTCGTCTCAGGGCCGAGCCAGTGGTCTGCTGGGGGAGGGGGGAGGGGGACGTGACAGGATGGTGGGAGGCATAGATATTTACATATACGATTCTAAATGAATTTGGGTTCAGAAGCGATGCTGGTGGTGGTCGGATAAATATATCATAAAAAAGGAAAGAGATAGTTTGTTAGCTACAATCCGAAGGGCATGCAGTAGATGTAGCCAACTAACTTCTACGGACAAAACTATCCCAAATTTCTCCTTCATTCTTATAAATAATATAATTCCTTTTTGCGCAAGGTAAAAAAGGTAAAATGTGTTTGTTCTGAGGTTGGACTCGAGGGAGGATGTGTATCTGTTGTGTTGTTTGAATCCACAATGACTCTGTTGTAAAGTTCAGTTAAGTTATGAATATTCTATATGTGATGCAACATTACTTCTGTAATGGTTGGCTGAGAGCCATTTCTGATGGTCGTTTGCTATCGTCGACGATTTGAAGGGTGTTGATTCCTCCAAAGTACGACACAGATCTTATCCTGTGTAAGTATAGTGAGGTGAGTGCACTGTTTCTTGGCTTAACTCGGAGGAATCAGTATTCTCTAATTTATTGAAATTAGACTTCATATTGCTTAATATAGAGTAATGAAATGCAGGTGATGGTTTGTGTCTTTGTCATCATTCCTGGTAAATACTGTACAATAATATGCTACTATTTGCAGTGATCATGTGGCCGTAATTTAGTTGTGAAAGGAACTCTCACCAATTTTATGCGGGATCAGAACACTAAGAGAACTTGCTGCTTAACAGTGAGGACAAATTGAGTGTAAGAGTTAACCAAAGAACAGTAAAAGAGTGGAGTAGTTTAGGGCCGGGTTGGTCCCTGGGTTTACCCCGTCACGCCTCCCACCTGTATCTCTATACGTCAGTAAGCAGAGAAGGTGGCCAAGGTCTAGGACATCTCAGGCCACCACACCTGGCTCATTAGGTGTGTGTGTGTTAGTGGGTAAACGTGAGAGTGTATGTTTGTATGTGTGTTAATTGGTTGAATATGGTTGTGTGGTAATAGGTAAGCAATGGTAATGTTTTGTGTGTGTGTGTGTGTGTGTGTACATGAAGACTGTTCGTGTCCTTGAATAGTAATATCGTCTGCGTTCATGACATTGCATAACAATATACAAAGCTATATTAAATCTTACAAGTACCTTATTGCTGGGGGAAAAATTGTTAAGGAATATGATTTATACAAACCTTAGTAAAGATTAAGGCGAGATGCAGGTTCTTTATGTACCGTACTAGTAATACTTTATGTACCGTACTAGTAATACTTTATAAAGAAACATTTTATACCCCTCGGCTTCACTACAATAGGACCTTTGAAGTTGTGTTGAAGGATAGGCATTTTCTTGTATTGTAAGATGGTCTGATTATAGTCCAGTTATATTACACTTTGATATTCGTAATGAATTGGAAGTTTTTAAATTATTTAACTTATGAACATCCCTTTCCCCCAACAAGAAAGTATTTTGGTGGTGATAGTCAAGAATAAAATGTAAATAAGGCCAGCCGTTTTGAAGATTAAGAAAATTAGCTAAATTGAGGGATCGTCTGCGACCTCCACCTCCCCCGTCAACCTAAGTTATAGCTCTACTATGATAAAACATTAAAGTGGGCAAGTACCCAAGCCCAGGTGCCTCCTTTTCCTTCCTGAAGAACAAGTATGTATATATAGTCACAAGTTTATTGGGCAAAGCTGCAAAATGAACAGTAAAGTATATCTTGGAAAAGTTTGAGGGGAGATAAAGCCTGACAAAATCTATCTGTGAAGGTGTTACGTTAATTTACAGTCTCAGACACGGGTCCTTTTGTTGTTGTTTGATGTGACCGTCCTGGATGCTGGCTGGGGGGTGGTGTACAGTCATCAGCTAAAGATGTATGTATCGCTTGCTTCCCTCATTATTAATCCTATACTGAGGAAAAGAGCTAGAAGTTAATTTTTTTCCTTATTTTTTTTTTTTTTATACCTCAACATCGGGACTGTAGGCTGTTAGTAGCCCGTGACTCTTGCAAGGCCCTGAGATCATTGAGTGTTGTATTAGATGAGACAGTGGCAGTTACATCGTCAACTACAGCATCTTGTAATATAGTTGTGAGTTGACAACGATTTATGGAGTATTTTTTTTGACGTGTCGGAGTAGCCAGAATACTTGACGGACACCAAGAACCATCAGATCACCTCGGAAAAACCTCAGACGTTTCTCGTGGACTCAAACCTGGGTCCATGACATTCACAGTCCGTCACTGTATCCACTCTGTAGGTTTGTAGTGCATGGGTCTGAATGAAAGTGCATGTGTGTGTGTGTGTAATATTGCTTTCTTGGCTCACTCACTCCTAATCATAATTTCAAGTCAGGTGACGGTGTAAAGAGAGCCTTCAGTGAGTGAGGGTGTTGTTGTTCTGAGGCTGATGAGACACAGACCATTGGCTCCTTAACAAAAAACGTAGCTGACTCAGGTCTTGTCTCACTCCATGAGATGTTTACTGTAATCGTTTGACAGGTGTGGAGACCTTGTGATTATTGGCGAAGTATTGTAGAATTATGTAATATTCTTAATATATAGCTTTGTTATTTTCTTATTGGTTTGTCGAATATATTGGAGGGAAAAAAGGATAGTGGGGTTGGGTACACACAATAGCAGTAGGCAAGGGTTAAGATGATAGTGGTGTAGGGTATAGATTGGGTATTAGGTATGAGTACACATAGTATCAGGAGACAAGTGTTATAGAGAGTTATGGGTTGGAGTAGAAATAGAAGTGTGGACAGGGGTTCACAATAGTAGACATGACGTATAGATTATAGAGAGTATATATAGTAGGCTTAGTTACAAATGTACTGTAGTGGATAGTAGGTATTATAGTAGCAGCAGATAATTAATTGACCAGGGGTATAGATATAGTAATGGATGGGTAGGAGTACACAGAAGTATAACTAGGGATATGTAGGGTAGTGGGTACATGTGATGGCAGATGTCAGATAGTGGGCCAACATCAACACGACACCAACTAAATCTTACGTCTGTTTACATCGGCAACATGTGATATGTGTCACTACTTACTGGCTGTACTTCGGCCAGGGAGGAAACCAGACGGTGTGATTGATGGTGTTGATGTTGGCATGATGAAGTTAAATAGTTTTTCCATTATCTTTTAAACACTGAAGGAAATAATGAGGATGTATAAGCCATGCCTGATATACCAGAAGAGGGCATTGAGTGGTGATACATAGTCAATGAACACGCGAGTTTGTACTTTCGACATAACACCTGAGTGGTCTTGTTAATTAATTTGGTGTGTGTATTTATAAAAGAACGTAAATATTTATGTGTAGTGTTATTTCGAATAGTAAATGAATAGTTGAGAACGAGTTATTAAGTTGTTTGTCCCCAACCTGCCCTAAGTAAGCGTAGGCAACGATTTCCTACCAATATCCTTCCTCAATGTAAGGTACTATTAATCTTAGAGTTTACTAAATAACTATTTTAGGAAGATAAATTCGTGTATATCGTACTAACTACAGTATTGGCCATAAGTACTACATAACGTATACATTCTGTAGGTAGGAGAGACGTTGGTGAAACAAAATGTCAGTCCCAGCAAAAAAACAACAACAACAACAACATTTCATTCGGGATGCCCTTCTAGAATGAAGTAAGCCATACAGATAGTCACTTGCAATTACTCTCGTGCTCCTCTTCCTACACAGATGCTCTCTCCCTTGTATATTCTCCACCCTCACTACCTGATGCGCTCTCTCTCTCTCTCTCTCTCTCTCTCTCTCTCTCTCTCTCTCTCTCTCTCTCTCTCTCTCCTTGGTTTCCTTGTTGCCAATATGTCACTCCTCACCTCCTCCTCCCTGCTACCTATTTTTCCTTTACCTCTTCCTCTCACTTGGTAACCACCCAGTTCCACATCCACTTTGTCTCTTACTCACTTCTTGCCATCACGGCCTGCCTCCCTTCCCACTACACCATGTCACCTCTCTATCCCCTTAATTAACCATACACCACCCCTACACACACAACAACACTGGTGCACCCATACCCAATCCTATATTTAGAGTCTATGCTACCTGGTCTCTCCCTCCCACCCCCCCCCCCACACACATACAGTCACTATGCCACTTGTTCCCCCTTGTATTTGCACCACCTGTTCCCCCCCCCCCCCCAATCTCCACATGCCTCCCCACGTGCACTGAAGGCCAAGACCGTCTCAGAGGTACCAAGGCGGAAGGAAGATGTCGCCATGAGACCTGGGGTGGGTATGTGGTCCCCTTCATGATCCCTCACTCCCACACACCCACCCAGCACCACCACCACCCTGTACAGTCACACACACAACTTGTCTCACTCCTCACACACCCACCCAGCACCACCACCACCCTGTACAGTCACACACACAACTTGTCTCACTCCTCACACACCCAGCACCACCACCACCCTGTACAGTCACACACACAACTTGTCTCACTCCTCACACACCCATATATATTAACTGGTGTAGAACTCTACTTGCAGATTATACCTTCAGAAAGGGACAAAGATTGGACGATATTTTAATCCAGTACATGATAGCTTGATTCTGCCTGTAATAACAAAGCCTTCCACTTCAACCTCAAGGCATCTATTTATTACCAAAGGCGGACCAATTTTAATATCTGATTAAAACTCAAATAAATTTTATAACAGACAGGAAGAAGACATGAGAGTTAAGAAGAGGCTATTCCAGTTAACATTTTATTAGGTATAGCAGGTACCGGTAACATCTTGTACATCAAACCTGAGCTAACGTAAACTATGTAAAATGCCACACAAAGACCCTCCGTCGTTAAAGACATTAAACGAACCGATATATTATTGCAATGGACCGTACTTTATCCTTTGATACCTGATGAACCAATAAAGTGACGAGGAGGTACAAACACAGTAGGAGAAGAAAGATTTGCTGGCGACTTTATAGGAGTGGGAGAGGTTTATGGATTGACTGCCAGAACATGTTAATGCTTTCAATGCAAATAACCTTGAAATTTCCAAAAAGTCGTAAAATGTTTAGAAGGGATATTTTATAACCTTTTGTAAATTTTATGTTCCTCGTTTATTTAATTTTATAGTGTAGTGTTTTTAAGCTGTATTATTTTTAATTAAATGATACGTGGCTTAAGTTACTCTGTACTAGAATAACATAATTGCATTGAATTTATGCTCTGGCAAAGTTTGACTGTTACTATGTTATGACATACTTATTACTGTATACCTTATGTTGTTTTTGTATAGGCGAGGAAAATTGAACATGAGAGTGTATAACAGAGAGTGTGACAAGGAAGAAGAAATCCAATTGTAGGCTTTACTCTTCCCCCGTCCTTGTATATTAGTAGCACGCCTTTAAGGGACTGTGATGCAGTCAGAAAATTGAAGGTTAATCGAGTCCTTCAAACATTGCCACGAAACACCGCTAATATTGAAGGAGCTTGTTTCGTAACTTTGTCAGGTGGAATCAGAAGTCTCCAATTCTCGTACATGATCACAGGGTCCTTAACTGATGAAGCTCAAATACCTCCCAACTACGGTATAAGGGAGAAGGACAGGGAGGGGGTTGGTGGGGTCTGAGAGAGAGAGAGAGAGAGAGAGAGAGAGAGAGAGAGAGAGAGAGAGAGAGATCGGTGTAGCCAGGGTAAGAGGTGAGGAGAGAGGAAGACTGGTGGGGTCTGGGTGGGGGGGTGCTTTGGGGTGAGAGGTACTATAGTGGGAGTTGGGAAGGGGTTTGGGTTAGGTAACACTCAGGGTCAGAATGCATCTTCCGGCACAAATATTTAGGTCAACCGGTAACAGCGAAACTGGTGAGAGACGGAAAAAGAAGTGCCTGTGTGTGTGTGTACGTGTGTGTGTGTGTGTGTGTGTGTGTGTGTAATAGTGTAAAGAGAATAAGAGAGAGCGTACTTGAATATAATAAAAACTCATGAAATCTGTTCACTATATAATTATGTGATGCAAACTGAAAGCTACTTCAACCTCATGTGATAATCATTCCACCATGCATTCTGAATCCAAGGGCGATATTCAAGAATATTCATTGTGTATACAATGGCGTGGTACCGGTACGATGGCTCTTTTGTTAGTCTATGGAGCCATCGTACCACTACTACACCATCGTCAACACCACGAATGAGAGAGAGAGAGAGAGAGAGAGAGAGAGAGAGAGAGAGAGAGAGAGAGAGAGAGAGAGTATAAGAGTGTGCACATTCTTTCTCTTTCTCTCTGTACAACGACTGGCTGATTGGCTTTACTGTGTGTTGCTACTACTACTACTACTTGCTTACTCTGGTATTCTTATTGGTGGAGTGTGTGATCAGGTGACTCGGTTTAATTGTTAACTCACGTAAAGGGTCATGTGAGTTTGTACAGTTGGAAACAGGAATTCGTGGTACAGCTGCGGTGGAAAATGCCCAGCTCCTCCCAGTATTAAATTCCTTAGCAACCAAAAAAGATAATCCCGAGGCAGAAACTATAATGTGGGATGGCGACGATAAGCAAATACCGGATAAAAGTTTCTGGTTACTAAAGAGAGACAAACATCTTCTACCTGGACTATACCAAGACTCATATGTCCAACTGTACACCTCAGCTCTGTGTATGTATATATGCTTTCACTGTCCCATGCACTTCTGAAACATTTAATGATTTTATAGTGCCACGCTCACCAAGTCAGTATGTTTCTGTTATCAATGCTCACTAATATTTACGTCATACGGAAGTGTCGAACGCGGAGATGTGGAATAACTTTATTATTAATATATTTTCAACTGTCTTACTTGTAAATTGGAGAGAAATAAGTGCTAAGTTGTAGCGAATTTGGTGTGACACTTCATTCAAAAATCTTGTCTGAAAAGTATGCATATTCTCGCTGGTCCAAGATACTTAAATCGTTAACCTTTCCTTCAAAGAGTCTGTGGACGACCAGACAATTCCCTGCACCGAGATATATCACTGAGCATTCCATCGAGTGCTTTAGTCTATCCCAGACAATAAATTTATCCACCCATATGAAAAAGCTCGTCAGAACACCATTATAAACTTGGAACTTCCCTCATAAGAATTTCAATCGAGCGAGACGAGGCTAGACGAGGCCGCAGATTGAATAGCAGGATGAACCTTTGGCCTCGACCAGTTCAGTAAAACCCCGGGGAAAACCAACCACCGGGAAAGGTTGGGAAACGTTCAACAAGTGTTTGTATTTATAACTTCCAGATAACACGATTATTTTTAGTAACACAAAAGCTAATAATGCTGAGGTATTTAAACATAATGTAATCTGAATATTATATTCAATATATATGAGTGTAACTGGAGTGTCATTGCATATAGGTGAGTCTAGGTGAAATGTAAACAATATATATTTAAGCATAAGTCCAAGTGCCAGTACTATTTTTTAGCTTTATGTGAGTGAAAATGAAGTGTGATGATGATGATGTGCATGTGTGACGTACCAGGCACTGCGAGGACGACACGATCATAACATCCTCCCTCACCAGAGTGTCAGGGGAGTCGGAGGCGAAGGAGAGAAAATCATCCAGTTCCTGCTTCATCCTCCCGTCTTTCACCCACCACGCCACGCCCTCACCCGTCACCACCAACACCAACACCAACAACAACACCTTCGTAACCCACACACACTACTACAACAACTGCTACTACTACTACTGCTTCTCTTGAGGTGAGTATGTGGCTGTGTTGGGTAGTTGTGGTTCAGTCAGTCAGAAGACACTAGTAAATGAAACGGTTTTTTGGTTTCTGCTTTGTGTGTGTGTGTGTGTGTGTGTGATTTTTTTTTTTTTTTTTTTTTTTTTACTTTGGAGATAAATATATTATTTTATTTAAAGATTCCGTCCTTTTCTATTTTGCTTCAATAAATGTTTGGTCGCCACCACCGTAATCAATAAGCGCGGTTATAGAATTTCCACTATAGTTTTTGGCAACCCTCCCGTGGTAAATTATCTGTGAAATTGGTTAAGGTTTATATAAAGTTCCTTGATTGTCAGTTTCAAAATATATATATATAGGAAATCACTGGAGTTGTGTGTGTGGCGGTGAAGGGTTGTTGCTTACGTTGCTAAGTACTTGTGTGTCCTATTGTCCAATCTGGGTGCAACCACTTGAAGGGATCAACAGGCACTCAAGAGGTCAACAAGCAGGCTCTCTAAGGGGTCAGTGGCACTACTCGATCCACACGCTATCACCACCACAGAGCCACTTATTATTCTTTTCTTCCCACTTGTCGTACGTCTATATATTATTATTTTATAACGGTAAGGTTTGTTGTTGTTGTTGTTGTTGTTTCTCTGGTGGTGAGGGGCGTGGGTGGCTGCTGGCGACCATAGATTTTATCCTTTCACACGATCGCTGGCTGTGGTTTCTTCCTTGGGGTGCGACAGGGTGTGTGAACGAGATTGGGCTGGTGCAGTAGTCAAGTATGAGTTGGGACGATTTGGAGAGTGAAGAGACGAGTGGAAGGAGTGCGATCCAGGGCGAGTTTGAGAGGGACAGCGGGGAGGAGGTTTCTAGTGTTATGTGTACGTGGCGAGACCAACCAAAGAGAACGAGGCTGTGGGAATACGAGTACGAGTGCGTGCTGGGGCAAAGCGAGTGAATGAAAGAGAGAGAGGGAAAAAGATCTGTTTATGTAGCAGGAGAGTGGAGTAACGACAGAGGGCGAGCGAGCGAGGGAGCGAGTGTGTGTGAGTGTGTGTGGCACTGAGGGAGGCCCGGGCACGACTGTGTGTTTGTCTGGTGTTGGCACGAAGCTCAGTCTAGTGGGGTGGTGGACACGCCCCCCTCAGCTGCACACACACACACACACACACACACAAGCGAGTATGCAAATACAACTCATTCGCACACTCAAATTTACGCAGGGACTCGCATACACACAGGTATACAGACATATTGAACACACACCTGCACACGAACACCAACACTATATTGAATTAATAGTTCACACACACACACAATAGTGTATTGGCACTACCTATATGGACACCGTTACTCCTTTCACTCATACCCACATGCAGGGCTGTAATTTCAGATGTTCGATACACACATAACATCACGTATTTAATCGTACAGATACATGCATGTGCGCTCCATGCTATGCTTACCTTACACACACACACACACACACACACACACACACACACACACATTGGCTCACATTGTATTCACGTCACGAACGTGCCATTCTGTGTGTTCACATGTCAGAGATACATACATATCACAGTGTAATGACTACTGCATAACCAACACACAGTCATGCACATACAAATATCTTCCACTCGCATACAATTAATTATTTATAGGCATACATTAAAGAGATATACTCGCATACTTCTTTAAACTTGATTCTACCTAAATGACACTGTCCCTTTCTCGCCTCAAACCAATATATTATAAATGTTGTCTCATTTTGCCTCATTCCCTCATAAAATGTTAATCAATCGGCATATTCATCACTAAGGAACACCTAACTAAACCACCTGACACACCACACAGCTCAAGCTTCACATTAGATACAACATAGTCCAACCACCACACCAACTCCTGACACCACACAACAACTCAAGCATGATATGAGACCACACAGTGCAAACACCACACCACACTTGACAACACATAATCAAACTACTCGCCACTTTACAACACATAATTAAAGCACCACTCCTGACACCTCTCGCCACCTTACAACACACATATATTACACATATTTTACACATATTTTATACATATATTACACATATTCTACATTATATTACACATTCTATACAACCAATAGTTAACCACCGCACACACATATACAACATGCAATGCTTTTAACACCAATCACTACATCTCATTACACACACATACTACACCTAAATACACACACATACACACACAGTACACTTAACACCACACACACTATACCTTAATACACACATACACACACACAGCAAACACACGACAACTTACAAGACCAAGCAGAATTAGAGTCGGGAGAGGAGGAAAAAGAGGAGAAGGAGGAATACAAAGGAATACAAAATAGGAGAAGGAAGAGACTCAGCGTGAGGTGTTGCTTCCCGTGAATGTTATTTCTGGTTAGTTGTCTCGGCTTGTTTACTGTTACCATGGCAACCCCTTGTGTTTACTATCGGATCTCCTGGCACTATAGGCCTAAAAAAGAGATGGGTTATTGGGTTTCAGAGGAGTTCTAAGTTTAGTTAATGCTGATTATGTAAGGGTTTCAGAAGTATGTAAAATGTAATAGTCGTATTAGTAGGAGTTTTATTTTGACGAACCACCTTCCAAAGTGATTCATCTAGACCGTAATTAACCACATGGAAGTCCATCAATTTTCCTTGTATAATTTAATATTTTTGGCTTTGTTCTCACATAGTTGCACTAGTGCCACTAATTCCTCTCTACTCCATGGAATTTGAAACCATGGAAATGAACACCGAATCTGTTAACCCGCAGTTATATTATATATATATAATATATATATATATATATATATATATATATATATATATATATATATATATATATATATATATATTTTATTTTATTTTTTATTTTTTTATTTTTTTCGTATTGTGGTAGACAATTTTGTGACAAGAGACTGCTGTACAACACATAGGTTCATAATCCAAAAGCTCGTATCTCATAGACGCCTTTTAAGTGATTTATCCCTCCAGTTAATTTCATGATATCGGATTATCAACGTTTGACAGTCTATGAACACGTCGAATCCTAAGAGAAACCAAATATCCCAGAATGTAGCATAATTCTCTGTTGAATATTATTAGGGGAGGGAAGAGAAGAGTGAAGAGGTGAATGTGCCCCTCGTGAGAAGCAAGTAAGATAAGTCATGAATTTAGGGCACATAGTTATAGAAGTGTTGGCTGAGCGGTTCATTGCACTGATATATCGAGTGTGTCAGAAACTGTAACCCAAGAGTGGAGAAGTCAGGGAAGATATGGCATGAAGGGAAGGAAGGTGGGGATGAGGCAGGGAACAGAGTAGAGAAGCAAAGGGAGGAAGGTAGGGAAGGTGAGGATGAAAACAGTGGAGGGAAGGTGAGGATGATAACAGAGGAGGGGAGTGAGTAAAGGGAGGGAAGGTGAGGATGATAACAGAGGAGGAGAGAGAGTAAAGGGAGGGAAGGTGAGGATGAAAACAGGAGGAAAGTAAAGGAAGGGAAGGTGAGGATACAAACAAAGAAGGAAAGTAAAGGAAGGGAAGGTGAGGATAAAAACAAAGGAGGAGAGAGAGTAAAGGGAGGGAAGGTGAGGATGAAAACAAAGAAGGAAAGTAAAGGCATGGAAGCTGGGGATTAAGGAAGTGGAGGGGAGAGGATTGAAAACAGGATTCTGGAGATGAAGATGGGTGGGTGGTTGAATGCACAGAAGCAAGGGATGTAGACAATAAAACTGAATAAATGTAGATAAAATTGGATGTAGACAAGGAATCTAGGAAAGAAAACAAAGGAAAATGGAGTGAAATGAAAGCAGGATAGCTATTATTGAAGGTAGAGGAAAAGGGAGTTAAAGCAGAGAAGTACAATATAAGCAGTAGGAAACAGAGACACTCCCATTTACTCTCATTTCCCGGAGAACCCTAAATAGCACTGAGAGAAAAAGAAGACGATGAAGAAGAAGAGTGCTTAGTGGAGGAGAGGCAATCTGTCATTCGCGTGAAGCCTGAGGAAACACTGCCAAGGTAGTGCAAGGTGGTGAATTCTGAATTAATGCAGTTGCTTAGCTGTTGTGGGAAAATTAGAGAGCTGCTGATTCCTCCTAAGTATGCGAGGAAACAGTACTCTCTCAGGAAGCTTGTAGAGCAGATGTTGTGTAGTATAGTTTGGAAAATAAGTTTCCCTCCAGTGGCCCCATTTTTGCACTACCCTAGTTTCACCATACCTTGTGCCTGCATAATCTCAGAACACTTAACATATACTATACTCTGTGATCAAGTCAAGTAATTTTACTCGTACAAACAAGTGTAACACACATAGTTTGGTCACTGCGCATGCCCACCCACACCATATGGTGGAAAATGGGCCAATAGTGGTATTAAATGTTCAGTTCGGATCTAAATATAAAAATGAATGTCAGGTTCACTGGTACCCATATTTTAGGAGTATTCCATTTGGGCAATAAGTACCCCTGCTTGACGGAAAAAATAGCGTAAGTGGGCCCTATAAATGAATATGCTCAGAAAAGCTTAGTTTGGTTCTTTTCATGTATATCAGGCCATACATGATGTTCTATCAAAAATCCGTTGGCAAAATCGAGTAGCCTTCTTGCTTCTGTGTCACTAGTTTCATTTATTCAGTAAACATGGCAATTTAAGTTGCCTAGGATTACCGTAGTATTTTCTCTTAATAGCTTATTCACCCCACAGAGAGAGAGAGAGAGAGAGAGAGAGAGAGAGAGAGAGAGAGAGAGAGAGAGAGAGAGAGAGAGAGAGAGAGAGAGCCACCTGCACTGTCAAGATGCACATAGTGATAATGGTGGTGGTGGTGGTGCTGGAGGAGGGAAGTGCCAAGCTTGGTCCTCTGTCAGGCGCGGATGATATGTTGTTAATGTATAAGAACACCAGACTTAGCTTGACACATGCAGGGAGTACATGAACCACTCCACCTGTCCCACTATCATAAACAAACTCAGATTGTGTGCCTTTCATTATCTGTCACCCTTGCCTGTCTGTCTGTCTGTCTGTCTGTTGGCAATGGCGGTGGTTAATGTTGCCTAGGCTATAGATTCGAGTTTTTAACACGAGCACCAAAACCTCAGTCTGTTGTGAATCGAGTTCTTCACGTGAATTGCCAAACTTGAGTGTACTGTATCCTGTCATTTTCTTTAGCGTGTTATCCAATGTCTGTCTGTAACTTGCTGGGATATTTTCTCTGCAGATTCAGTTTCGATTTCAAAAATGGTTATTTCTAATTCATATACGGTTCAAGACCCGCCATAGCTTCAGAAGAAATCGTACATTGTTCTTCCATTGACATATAAAGGGAGAAATAAAATGTTGTGCGAGGAAAAAAATAGAGGAAAAGCGAATCGGTTGAAAACAGGGAACATAGAGGAGTTTTTTTGTTTGTTTAGTTTAGTCTGAACGACGAACATATTCCCTGCATTTCAAAATTAATGCTAAGGAAGAGGACGATGGTCGTATGTTATGACTCTTTGACAGGAATAGTACAAGTATGGGTCGTACTTAGCTCCTGAGGGATTGCTAGACGTAATCAGTGCTGGGAAAGGTCTCTTGAGGAGCACCGCACTGTTTTGAAGTCACCCAAGGAAATGGTTGAGAAGAGACTGGCTGTCTGTCCATATGTTTTTAGTTCAAGGGAAAGTTGGGCAAGAAGTGTGCCTCATACATTTGCGTTAAGGGGAGTGATATGCAGCCGTAGAGTGGCTCTTAGTGCACGGGTAAAGGGAAGGGGTCTTTTATGATATTTCCTACCTTATGGTCTAAAGCTGTCCCTGTCCTTGTGTCGAAGGAAGGACGGGTTGACTGTGAAAGTGGAGATGGGTGCTTGGGTATGGAGGTTGAAGTTGTGTGGAGGCAGGTGGGAAGGTGCAAATATATGAGTTGGAGGGGTTGGTGGTTGAGAGGGGTGGTGGTGGAGGTGGCAGATACGTTGAATGACTCAGCCCCCACATGCCCCCAGATCACGTCTCACACCCGTGCTATCTCTGAGCGGGGCGGGGCGGGCGGGCGGGGCAGACAGCCAGAATGAAGAGGGAATGGGGCAAGTGGCCAGGTGAAGAGGGAAGGAAGGAGAATGGAGTGGGTAAGGAGCTGGAAGAGGAAGGAAATGACTAGATTAGTCTGGAAGAGAGGACAGGAAGTATGAGAGTGGAAAAGTAAAGGGTTAGATTGTCACATAGGAAGAGACTGTAAAAATGAAGGGATTGGAAGAGGTGGAAGTGGTAAGCAAGAAAGAAGAGAGGGAGGGATAGAACAATCGAAGATAGAACACTTGAATGGTTATAGGGATGGAAAACAGTATATATAGGGAATGGGAAGAATGTAAAGGAAAGGAAGGAAGGAAGGGTAGATAAGAGATAGAAAAAGTAGGGAATGGTTAGGGATGGGAAGTGATGTCTGGGGTGGTGGAGTTTTTAGTAAGGGTTGAGGGAAGGGAGGGGTGAGGAATATCCAATGAGGGTGAGAGAGAAAAATCATTCTTGAGTTCGTGTAAATGTGAACTGTCTTCATGAAAAAAGTGATAATATATGTGCGCGTGAGCAGGGAGTGAATGTGTTTACAGTAACTATGTTATGTGCACGTGTGATATGAATGCTTGAGAGCGATTGATGAGTGCTTGACGTACAGGGATGCGTGTGTGTGTGTGTGTTTGGAGAGTGAGCAGTTGCGTATGTATATTTTCGTACGGCTGAGTCACGTGAGATTCCAATCCTCATGCGATGTCACTTGACGAGGCTGACCCACCGTGACTGACTGACTGACTGACTGACTGGCTGGCTGGCTGGTTGGCACCTGTTCGTTTCCTCACGTACATCATCACGCCTCCACAATACCGCTTCTGTTTTATTCTTCCACATTTGTCAACGACATTTATAGTCATGCACGTTTGCTACCCCCACACCTGCACCATACTGTACACTCTCCACACCAGCATCTTAGCACATCCAAACCTGCACCTCGATATATCCAAACCTGCTAACGCCACCTTTACATCTGCTAACATCACCTCTATAATTATATGCTAACATCGCTTCAACATCTGCAGACATCGTAACACCAACTCTACACTTATTAGCACCACCTCTACACCTTAACCTGACAACATCACTTCTGCATCTGCTAACACTACCTCTGCGTCTGCTTGCTTCATCACAACACACATCATCATACCAATACTGTCTCCATCTCTCTTCTCTTCTCGTCTCATTTCACGCTCATCTGTCTGACCTCCTTTCTTCTCCACCTGTCTCCTCTTGCATCACCAGCCTCAGCCTCCTCTCTGCCTGCTGCTCTTTAAGTTGGCCAGGCAATACAGGTATCATTTTATTCTTTGGCTCTTCCTTTCTATACGCTCTTCCCAGCCACTGATACCCGCCCACTCCACTACTACTACTACTACTACTACTACTACTACTACTACTACTACTACTACTACTACTACTACTACTACTACTACTACTACTACTACTACTACTACTACTACTACTACTACTACTACTACTCCAACACTACTACTACTACTACAACACTACTACTACTACTACTACTACAACAACAACTACTACTACTACTACTACTACTACTACTACTACTACTACTACTAGTACTACTACTACTACTACACTACTACTACTACTACTACTACTACTACTACTTCCAACAACACTTTCACTCTCGTATCTTGTTCCACCGTCACATTCTCCACCATGATCACTGCCACACATTTATTGAACAGTCTATTATTCTTATAGTATTTTAATGCTTGAACGAGCTTTTTCATTCAGTAAACACATATCACCCTTGCAATGTACAGTACTTTGTGGCATTTGCTGTCACACTTTTCCACGTGTTCAATTTTTTTAACACGTAAATGTGGATTCAGGTTCACATTGGTGTAAGAATACTACTAGTTACCCTCGAAGATCATCATAGTTAACTAGCTTTGTCATTGGCTTTGTTTTCTCGTCTCCTTTCTCCATCCTTCCCTTTTTTCCTTCCTCATATTGGGACCATAAGGAATTATTAATATATCACTGCTGCAATATTACAAGCACCGTAGTCTGAGATATGTACATTTAATTTATTCAGACCTAAGTTCAATATATCCATAGAGGAACGTGATCAAAGCTGCCCCGAAAAGTATGATATTTGTAGCCGCCACAGGGAATATCGTCCAGCGAATGGAAAGGATAAGAATGACCCGGTTGTCTATATTCGATTTATTGTCTTTGGTTCAGATCAAGACATATAAAAATAATTCTATATAATAGCACAATGTTAAGGCATCCAGTTGAGAGAGAGAGAGAGAGAGAGAGAGAGAGAGAGAGAGAGAGAGAGAGAGAGAGAGAGAGAACCATAGCTTGGTGGATGTGTTGGCATTCTCTCTCTCTATCTCTCTCTCTCTCTCTCTCTCTCTCTCTCTCTCTCTCTCTCTGACAGCTATTGTGATCTTCAGTGAAAGATTTAGAAGACCACCAGTGGCTGACCAAAGGATTATTCCACACAGTTTGTCGCCCAAACTGTCTGGAAGAAATCTATTGTCTGCCTTTGTGAGCTTTTTTTTTTTTTTCAGTTCCTTAATTCTTTGCTTATTTTCTCTGTCGTTTTCCTTCCTTCTGTCCCTTTTCTCTCTCGTTTCTCTCCTTCGTTTGTTTTATTTCCTCGTTCATATCTATCCTATTTTCTCGTTCCTTTGCACCTTCTGTTGATTCTGTCTCTTTCGCTGCTCCTTCTCTCCTCTGTATAACATTACTCTCCTTTCACGAATTTTCACTGATATCAGTTTTTATTTCCCCTCACCATTCACCTACAAACTATACTACAGAACAGATCTAATAAGGTATAGTTTGTTTGTCTCCTGGTATAGTTTTTCCCAGAAGTCCGTCCGTCTCCACCGCCTTCTGCCCCTCTGCTATCCTACCCTGCTGTACCTTCTCCTCCTCCCCCCCCTCGCCCCCGCCCCCACCCGCCGTTTCCAGCATCGATTTGCACGAAGTCTGGGATTCCCTGAGGCTTGCTGGACGCTACCAAAAGGGAAACACATAATTAATTCCTTAACGTCTTCCTTCTTAATTAAGTTAAAGGTGGAACAATGTTAGAAAATAAATCCCTTTGGTTGGCTATAACGTTAAAAAAATGTATGAGTTAAAATGAATGTAGGTTTGTGCATAGTGACGTGTATCAGAAAGATTTGTATATTCAGCATGTTGTTGTTGTTGTTGTCGTCATTACATTATACTTAACTTTTATGTATACCCAGGATTATAAAAGACTAAATCTCCGCTTATAATGCTACGAGAAAGTTATATATTTCTTTACAATGAATGTAAAAATAATACAATATTGCCAAGAGAGAGAGAGAGAGAGAGAGAGAGAGAGAGAGAGAGAGAGAGAGAGAGAGAGATTAGATGAGATGAGATAGGTAGGAAGGAGGGTAGATAATGTCATAGAAAAAAATGAGATATAAAATAGTTAGACCCAAACAGGAGATGAGAGCCTGGCGGAGTAGGTAGGTAGGTAGGTAGGTAGGAGGTTAGGACATCATTTACATAACTTGCTCACTCATATCTCACTGGCTGCTCTCCTTGTCTCACACTCTTGTCTCGTTTCATGTCCTCTCTCGCGTCTCAAGTCTTCCTTCTCTCTCTCTCTCTCTCTCTCTCTCTCTCTCTCTCGCGTGCAATTCCGATCAAAGGTAGAAGCAATATGTCGTTTTGCTCCTCTTTTCGTCGTCACTTAATGAGAGTTGCATCAATGTTTACTCAGTATTTCCAACTCGGTAATAAGTGGGTGAATATGGGAGGGAAATGTTTGAGGAATACCAACAAACAGCGAGCGTGCACGAGACATTTGAAAAGGTGCGGAAAATAAAGTGAGGGATTTTTTTGATAGGCGTAAAAAAATATACACACTCTGTTGGCATTTTCTGGGTGAGGTGTAAAGGAAGGAAAATGTCAGTTGCTGCTCGTGCTCAATTAGTCGTCTGAATTATACACGCAGGATGTTTACACACAGCCTTCTGCATGGTAATAAAGTGTGCTGGAATGCAATTAGTGTGTATTGTTCCACGCATGCAGCTGCCGTCAAAAGTCATGCAATCTTTCTTACCAGCATGTTTGTGTGTGTTTGTGTGTGCGTGTGTGTGTGTGTGTGTGTGTGTGTGTGTGTGTGTTTGTGTGTGTGTGTGTATGTGTGTGTGTGTGTGTGTGTGTGTGTGTGTGTGTGTGTGTGTGTGTGTGTGTGTGTGTGTACCCTGCGGAGTTTTATTTCTCCTTTTTCTTTACTATGTTACGTAAGGAGAGAACAGCATGCAAGAAAACTCACGAGTTAAACCAACGATGGCCATGGCTAGGTGGTATGTAGGTAGGTACGATGTCTCAGTCTACCTTATATAACTCCAGTGTAAATTGTATTGTAAGAGAATGAAATAATAAAGTCCAGGGTAGTTTTATTGACACTTTCCCCTATAGTCTATTCGAGTACCTATGAACACGAGCCAACCAACCAACCTATCGTCCACTCCATCGTCACCACCAACAACTTTATGGTTGGTCGACATTTTTGAAAGGGAGGATATATAGTGGTGACAAGGATTTATTTATTAAAGCCTTTCCTACATCTGAAAATATCACACATAAAAATAAACAACACTCAAGGTGAAGGTTAAAATTTTATATTTTAGTGCATCGGTTTTTTTTTTTTTTTTTTTTTTTTTATTTATTAGATCATGTGGGTACAAGAGGTGGTCGGAAATATATAAATAAATGAGCAAGTAACTCTCTAATAATGAGAGAATCAAGGTCATGATTTTAATAAGTGTTTGCGGTTGATTTAGTCCATGAATAATGTAAATACTCTAAAAACAAAACAGAAAAACTCAAGGGCGAAGTGAATTTATGTATCCGTGTAAGCGTTTTATATTATTTATTTATTTGTACCTATGAACTAATTGTGGATTAGGTATATAGTAATACACACATCCTCTTTACCGTAGCTGGCAAGTCGTGAATGGTGATTGAATGACTAGGAAATTGTGTACATTTTTTGTATCCATTATTAACTATGAACTGATCGTAGTAGATGAAGTGCAGTTAGACACAAGAATACACACATCCTCTTTAATTAACGAAGGTGGCGAGTCGTGTATGTTGATGATGATGATGATGATGATGGTGTAACTGGGAATTTGTATACAGGAGTGACTTGGTGAATTATAAGACACAAAAAACTGCACCTCGGGGTCTGAATGAATACTCTGGTTTCTGGAGGCATTGGAAAAAACAAAACATATCCACATGTTTTCGTCTATCGTGTCAAAATGTATCGAGATGTAAAAATGAAAAAATGTATTATTATTACTATTATTATTATTATTATTATTATTATTATTTTTCTACAAGCACTCGCTAATTGTCACATGATATACGGCGCTGTATTCAAACATCTTCATTCTGTACAATACCTTACAGAAAATATAGGGATTGGGGGAAGGAGATAAACTGGAATGTGATGCGAGTGAAGTGAACTAATGAGGGTGTGAAGTGAACGAACGAACGAGGCCAAAGTGTGGAGGAAGAGAGAGATTACCAGGAGGAGGAGGAGGTACTGATACGGTCTAGTGATAAGATTATAATGGATACAAGAAGAGAGGAAATAAAATATGGTGGATTATATGGGTGGAAATAAAAGTGAAGGGAAAGTAATGGGTATTATAAATGAGGAGAAATGAAAAAAGGCATGACACTATGGGTGGAAATAAAAGAGAAAAGAAAGGTTCATCAATGTTAGAAAATTGGAGAAATGGAACCGATAATAGTTGTTGAAGATATTATATGTCAATGTTAAAAAAAAAAAAAAAAAAAAAAAAAAGGGAAAGGGAGTTATGTGTGAAAAAAAAAAAAAAATACTCTGTTGGTAAAAAAAATGTGTCCTAAAATATTGTTAAAAAATGCGTATAATA
The DNA here is from genome assembly GCA_033782935.1 of Petrolisthes cinctipes. Taxonomy (NCBI): domain Eukaryota; kingdom Metazoa; phylum Arthropoda; class Malacostraca; order Decapoda; family Porcellanidae; genus Petrolisthes; species Petrolisthes cinctipes. The sequence goes on along the minus strand of JAWQEG010003492.1, from coordinate 35,098 downwards.
AAATAAAGGAAAGGGAGTTGTGTGTAAATAAAATAGGCTGTTTGGTAAAAAATAGTGTCCGAAAATAGTGTTAAAAAGGCATTGGCATGGAAAAAGTG
>JAWQEG010003492.1:12500-30000 GCA_033782935.1 Petrolisthes cinctipes | reverse complement strand
CTAGTATACCCACCATCAAAAACATACCCACAGTTGCTACACCATCAATACACACACACACACACACACACACACACCAGACCATCTGCATATTGTTGTGGAATACTAACAGCACTCCCACTTGTTATCCTATCATCTCTGCCTTTCAATCATAGAAAAGATTTCGTGGGTTGTTCATATACCGGTTTAGAAATCTGTAGTCATCCAGTGATACTCGTTAATTCTGGATTCGTTTAGTTTGAGTGTTCGCGTGTGCTAGACAGAGAGAGGGGAAGGAGGGGGGGTTGTTAAATATTACATCTTGGGAGATAGAGGGAGGGGAGAAAGATAAGTGATGATAGTAAGAATAATGAAGTTAATGAAGTAGATATTTGACAGACATTCCAACACGAGTGAAAAGATAACCCTTCACAAACTGCGTTGTGAAGGAAAAAACTTCAATAATGTGTTTAATAGAATGGGGTGTTGTGTTGCATCCTGGACAGGCATCCACAATTGCTCCATCCAGCTTCTTTTGATATATCAGAAAGGCCGGATGGTGGCCACTTCGCAGCCTGGCCAGGTGGACTCTGTCCTCACGGGGAAGGGGGGATTCTAATGGGTGGATGTCAGGGGGTTGTGCTCTGGCTGTAGTTTTGATACATTTTGTATGATATATGCAGCTGTTTGTGGGGTAATACGTTAATAGGGCCAATTTTTGGCTCTAAGTGTCATTCAATATAATTGTAGCTAAAATCATCTAATGTTAAAACACAATACATAAAGCAACACTAACACTCAATGCAATAAAGGTCTCATGATGTCGACTAAATAGAGGCTATTGATGTCTCCATACTGTACCACCAAATAGTCTACATTGTGTTTCCTGACTCAATTGGAATGGATCTTACACTGCAATGTAAATAATAACAAAGATCAAAATATTAACAATGACCCAAGTTAATGGTAACCAAAGTATAAGAAAATAAAACAATTGGCGAAGACGAAGGAGACGACGTGAAGGTGTAGTGCCACGAGGAGGAAGAGAAGAAGAAGAAATAGTCCCCCGATATCAGATAACGTCTGGCCTCAGTACCACCTGATAATGCTGAGTGAGACGGATGGCACCTCGTTCCTATGTGTTTTTAACCACCCCTTCCTCACCTCACCTCACCTCACCTCACCTCACGTATCTTTCACTCTGTTTGTCTTGACTCACCTTCCGCATACTCTCTCTCTCTCTCTCTCTCTCTCTCTCTCTCTCTCTCTCTCTCTCTCTCTCTCTCTCTCTCTCTCTCTCTCTCTCTCTCTCTCTCTTCAGTCACTAAATATATATTTATCATTAATTATTTTCTTTCTCAGTCCCTCCATCTCTATTCCTCCCCTATTCATTTCTTCTCTTTTCCCATCTTGATCTATTTTCCTTATTGTCACTCATCTCTTTTCCTCTACTTATCCTCCTCCCTTCCGTACCACCTTTCTCTTATTCTACTCTTCTCCCTGCAACCTACTCACCCACATTACTCTCTCCCCTCTTTTCTTTCCCCCACTTCTTGCTGTAAATCTCCTTTATTCATCTCTCCTCCTTAACATTCTCTCGTTTTCCACCACTCCACATTCTTCTCTCACCACTTCTTCCTTACTTCTGTCTTACTTTTCCGTCCTCCCGTCAACCTACTCGCCCCGCGTTCCTCTCCCGTTTATATTTTAAGTACCTTCCAACCCCCGCTGACAGAACAAATATTAATTGTTCGTCTAACCTCTTTGCCCAACTTCTAAGGCCAATTTTTTTATATATATAATTACCACATCTCTCCATAATAGTTTAGCACTGTACCTCTCTCTCTCTCTCTCTCTCTCTCTCTCTCTCTCTCTCTCTCTCTCTCTCTCTCTCTCTCTCTCTCTCTCTAACACACACACACACACACACACACACACACACACACACACACACACAGGGCCAGCCAGGAAGGATGGAGGTGGGAATGAGCATAAACTAAACAACATACCAAACTCACTGAACCCACACTCTTCCTATCCCTTCCTTCCCTCCCCTCCTCTGAATTTTCCCATGACACAACCAACAAACCCTTACATAAAAATGGCTGGAAAAAGAGGTCCTCGTGACTTCTCTCTCTCTCTACTATTAGAATGCAAGTTTGGTGGAGGGAGACACGGGACTTACACCCCTAGGCACATGGTATACAAGGGTGAAGGTCTAGTAGTACACGTGGGCCCATATTTCACTCCTTAACACTGCTGTCACTACCGGAACAACATCCTCTCCCCCTCCCCCCTACCCCCCAACCTCTCTTTTTTTTTTCCCCCTCTCACTTGTCTCTCTTATCACTTCTCATTTTTTTTTTCATTTACACTCATTCTTATTCCTGGCTCTATTTCATACTTCCACTTTCTTCCTTTCTCTTCCATCAACTTACATTTTTTTAGTTGTTTTTTCCTTCCCCTTTCTTTCATACTTTTCCTTCGTGTTCGTTTTCCCCTTTCTTATATTCCTTCCCTTCCATTTTCAGCCATCCTCTTCAGATCTGTCCTGTCCTTTTTCCTCCGTTCTCTTTCATCCATTCGTTACGTTCCTTTTCTTCCCTTTCCTTCTCCTTTCTTCAGTCAGTTTTTTTTATCTTACTCTCCTGTCTTTTGCCTTCCCTTCACTACCATCCTCTACCAATCAATGCTCTCCACTTTGTCCTACCCATTACTCCTCGTCCTTCCTATATATCCTGTCTTCCTCTCATTCCCTTTTTGTGTTCTTTTTTTTCCTTCCTTCCCTCTTCATCTCTCACCTCACTTGTCATTTCACCTCTCGACACCACATCCCTTATTTTCCACTCCTTTCCTCTCTTCTAGTTTCATTTTTTTATCCCTACCCTTTCCTTCACTTCTTCTTTTCTATTCTTTCCCCTCCCATCGTCTCTCCTCCATTTCCTTCCCTTTCTCACCCTTGTTCTCATTTCCTTACCATCTTGTCCCATCTCCTTATTCTTCTCTTTCACCCTTCCCTTACTTTCCTTTCCTTTCCTTTCCTTATCCATGTTAATTACATGTGGGGAACCTACGTACAATTGTTGCTAATTACTAGAGGGGAAAGGTGTTGGGAGAGGGAAGGAAGCGTGTGTGATAGAGAGGGAAAAGTGAGTGTGGTGTAGAGAGGGTGGGTGAAGGTGGTGTTGGGAGAGGGAAGGAAGCGTGTGTGATAGAGAGGGAAAAGTGAGTGTGGTGTAGAGAGAGTGGGTGAAGGTGGTGTGGGTGTGGAGTGAAGGGTGAATGTTGAAGTGAGTGAGTTATGGAGATGGAAAGGAGTGTAGCGTGGAGAGGGAATGATGGAGTTGTGTGTGAGTTTTTGAGAAGAATTGATGAACTTTGGTGTGCAGAGGTAAGGGTAAGTGCAGCGAGGAGAGAGACGGTGGCGTGTGTTATCGTTATCAGTGGAGGGGTGAATATGTGTGTGTGAGAGAGGGAGAGAGAGATGAGAGAGAGGAGGGGTGAGGGTATAGAGAGTGAGAAAGGATGTGTGTTGTGGAGTAGGAGGCAGAGAATGATAAGTATATTATATTGTGATTATCCTAAAGCATGACCAAGTTTAACATGACAAGATTGCTTGAGTAAACTAATAACTATAGCACTAACATTGATGATTATGATTATCGTTGTAATAGAAAATGATAAAAATAACGTTAATAATGTAAATAATGACGGAAATACTACTGTTACTACAATAATGAAGGTGATAAAGACAAAGTTTATTATTGTCTCAGTGTAGGAATAACTATTTACTCCTCCCCTGCATTCATCACTACACCTCAATGCCTCATCATATCATTGCTTGGATTACGTGTTCGGAAATAACACACATCCTGACCTGCCAGCCAGCCAACCAGCCAACCAGCTCCTCCACACTAGTAACCCAATCTAGTGTAGCCGAAGAATGTTGTTAGTGTTATTGTTACTATTAGTAGTAGTGGTGCCGGTAGTAGTAGTAGTAGTAGCTAGATCTCTTCCTAAATTAAAAGGCTATCTTTATAATAAGAAGCTGAGAACAATATTACAGAGTTCAGGTAAAGTTGCTGTAAAATTCTCTGCATCCTTCCTTATCATTAGACACGAATATTGTGTAATAAAATGTCGAGTAACACCAATAAATTTCCCTCCCAAGTTGTATAAATACTGGGCCACATATAACCCCATGTTGTGACAGTGAGGGGTGGGTTCAAGTGGATATTGTGATGCACGGTGATGGATGCCAGAACAGACACGGGGGTTGGGGGTTGGGGGGAGGAAGGTTAGGGGTACTGGTGGGGTGGATGGCCTCTTTCTTTCTCGTCTGTCGGTCCCAGCATCATCACTGTATTGTCATGTGTCCGGTATGCAAATGAGATAAAGAAGAAAAGACGTACGGTACCTAAGTATAATTCGTGTTATTTCATCTTACGTATATTTACTGTTTTTTTTTTTTTTTTTTTTTTTCATTACTTTTCACTCTTTCATTTTACTTCATATGTATACACTATAAACTGAGTCGATTCCAATGCTTGAAACTGTAAATCACTTCCTAGTTTTGTATATGTTTCTCAGCTATATCTTGGTTTGTATTACATTAACCAAAATCCTAAGCAATTACTGTATAATTATGAGGGAGGTCCAATAATATGTGTTTTGGCGGGTATTTTGATGATGACTGAATGGTTTGGCGGGTATTTTTTTATTGACGATGGGAAAGTTTGTCGGGTATTATTGTAGCCTGACTGTAGAACGGTTTTGGGGAATTGATGTTGGAAAAGTTTGACTGGTAGACCTATACTGTATGTCGTTCATGGCGGGAAATGAATGCTGCTCTTATAGTTAACTTTTTAGCCTACTATCATAATTATCAACTTCAACGACAAAAGTGAAAGTCTATGAAAAATAAAAAAATATATATATATATTTATATAATATAAGCCTTAGCAAGGAGTGACCTTGGCTATTGTTCAACAAGGAAACAAACTTTAGTTGCATAAACATATAAAATTATGAGGGGATTAAACGAAAGTGAATGTGTGTGTGTGTGTGTGTGTGTGTGTGTGTGTGTGTGTGTTGTGTTCTTGGATCTCGAAAATGATGTGCAGTGGTGTATGAAAGTGGTTTTGTTGGTAGTGGTGTGTGGTGGTGTAAAAATCTTGTAGTGTGTGTATATGTTGGTGATAGTGGAGTGTGGTAGTGTTGGTGGTGTGTGACAGTGGTGTTGGTAGTTGTGATGGTGTAGTGTGTGGTTATGTTGGTGATAGTGGAGTGTGGTAGTGTTGGTGGTGTGTGACAGTGGTATTGGTAGTTGTGATGGTGTAGTGTGTGGTTATGGTGGTGATAGTGAAGTGTGGTGGTGTAGATATGGTGTGTGACTGTGGTATTGGTAGTTGTGATGGTGTTAGTGTGTGGTTATGGTGGTGATAGTGAAGTGTGGTGGTATAGATATGGTGTGTGACAGTGGTATTGGTAGTTGTGATGGTGTTAGTGTGGTGTTGGCAAGCGGCAACACGAACATAGTTTTAGCCAAAACTAGTGTGTGGTCTCTCTCTCCCGTACCCCCTTTCTCTCTGGCCCTCTCACCCCCCTCTTCCTCGTCTTTATGCACCTCTCACTTTTCTTCTCTGACACTCCCCTCTCTTACAACTCCTACTCATCCCACAGCTTGTTTTACTTATTCACTCCTTCCTTACCCTTCTTCACACCACTTCCTGCTCCTTTACTGTCCCTCTTACACTCCACTCTGTTCCTCTCAAACCCTCTCTTCCACCTCTTCACACCATCACTTGCCTTTCTCTCACACACTTCCCGTCCCCCTCTCATCCTCTCTTGATCCTTCGTCTCCAACCCTCCCAAGCTTTTCTCTCACACTTCCTGTCCTTTTCACACCCTCTTGGACTTGTCTCACACTCCTTTCCTGCCTGTTCACACACTCACTCCGTCACATACGTACAGCTTTCGTATCTTCCCTCTCTCTCTTACCTTCTACTCTATACTCTTGTGACTTGTCTATAACCCCTTCCCTGCTCTTCACACACACAACATTAATTCCTCTTTACAGCACCTCTATGCCTCACTAACACCCCCATAGGAATCTCCAAAACCAATCACAATATATTCACATCTTACCGCCACTGTGCTTTTTCTTTTAAATTTTCATTTCAGTTTCTTTTTTTTTGGAACATTCCCCACCATACATAAATCAAGCTGTCATCGAAATGGTTTTGTTTAGTGTTGCCAATTCATTGTTTTTATGTACCATGTCATATGTGCATATGTTTTATGTTAATAAATTAACCAATTTGATGGCCAATGTTTTGTATATTTTTACGTCTTTTACAGAGCCAATACTACAATGTGAATTATAATAACAAAGGGACAACAAGCGACGACATTTCCTACCCATGATGACCAACAAATTAAGGTATGTGGTGATATTTATGTACATATTTGTGTTTTTTGAGATAGGATGGATGGTATCCAACCTGACTTGTTGCATCCCGTTCTAAATACAGAAGGTGTTCATGTCTGTCTGTCGTTTCTGGTTGTGTTTATTTGATACCCTTATCTTAGACTGCCTGGATATACTGTAGATCGGACTTGATATTTTCCCAGAGCTGAAATCATAATTAGGATTTGGCCCATTCGACTTCATTTTCACTTCTTGTTTATAATAAATAACCAATCCTTAAGTGATAAAAATAATGGTAGTTGAAGAAAACACTTTTGTCTTCTCAAATGATATTAAATACTTACTGCATATCTAAAAGTTGCAAAATATGTGTAGGGATATTGAAACCACATAGAAACCTACTGTATAGCTATGAGTAGAATATACGAGCAAAAGTCAGAAAAAACAAGACAACCAACCAACACGCTGAAGGACACAAAACACATTCCTAAAGTTTACCGAGACCACATCATTACTCTATTGTATTTGTGTTTGCCCGTGACACACCAACACGTAAAAAGATATACGAGTGAGTTGATACACACACACACATACATATACTCTCCAGGATGATTAACACATGGGGAAACTTAATTTATCTTGTTCCTCCCTAGGGATCATAATTTCAACAGTGCACGTATGCGATGTGTGTGTGTGTGTGTGTGTAGATAGATAAATACATAAATTAATATATGTTGTATTGTCTGTAATACGTGATAATGTAACATGGTATAAAATGTTGTATGCCTGTAGTGTACATAAAGACAAAACTCACAGCCAATTACATTACATTTTTTTCCTTTGGTAACGTTGAGCCCTTCACGGCGGGAAATATTATATGCCATTAGTCAGGACAAAGGATTATAAGGATATAAACTGCAAAATGTGTCGTCGTCACTTGAGGAATCTGTTATATAGTCAGGAAATTAGAGGTTACCGAGTCCTCCAAACTTTGCCACGATGAACAAATCATACTGAAGGTGTTTGCTTCGAGGCATAGTTTTGGAGGATTTAGTAGCCTCCATTTCGCCTACCACTACACAGTAACCTTGGCGAAAATATATTCATCTTCGGGTTGCGTAAGGGAGGCAGTGAAGCAACCACCATCTACACTTAAAAAAAAAATGAAATAAAATAAATAGATAAATAAAACAATAAAGATGAAGTAGGGAGACAAATGAGAGTTGTGTTATGCTACTGGAGGAGAACCCAGGACCTAAATATGTATTTGTGTGTGTGTGTGTGTGTTTTTTTTTTTTTTTTTTTTAATAATTAATTTCTGATAAAACAGAGACCTGATATACAAACATAAACAAACATATTCTTTTATCAGTAAGAGTTGTTGTACAGTAGTTCAGTACAAGAAGAGTCTTACCAGTGTGAAAACAGGACCGAGAACAATATTACTTTATCACACAATTATTGTCATGAGTTGTACTGAATCGCAGCATTTTTCCCGGTATGAATTGCAGCATTTTTCACGGTATGAATTTGAAAGCCACATTAGGATATGTTTTGCAGCTTACTGTGGACAAGAGGTTCAGTGCATCTAATGTTTGGCAGTGATGACCATGGGGACTTTCTCGTGACCTTTTATAGTTAGTCCAATTATTTTTATACAGGGTTCGAGACGTTGCATATTGATTGATGTTTTTTTTTTTTTTTTTTTTTAATGTTCCGACACTGGACATCGGCGGAATCAATGCTTGTACCTGAGGACAAGAATTATCGTCTGGGTTCTGTCTGGAACATATATGAAACTGGTCATCACTCGTTTAATGGGGCCATATAATGTGGACAAATTAGATGCTAGTTATTCCTCAGTACTGTATATTATCATGAAGGTACTTACTTCCCTGAGCATAGGTACTGTATTATGGCATATTGTGGAGAAATCAGTAGCCTCCAATACCCAATAAATAATTAAATATATAAATAATGACATGTTAAGCTGTCGGTGAAATAAAGGTTGCGGTCCAATCCAAACTGCACCACAAAACAGACTCCTTAAATATACCGATAAGTGTTATTTTATATCCGAGTTTATAGAAATCAGTAGTAGCCTTCATTACTCCCAAAAATCAGTCGAGGCATCAAATACTGTATGTACATAGGTGTGTGTTAGGTGTGGTGGTGCAGGGGTTGGGGATCCTTGATGATGATGATAGTAGTAATATGGAGTGTGAGTGTGTATATATAGCAGACGTTCCCTTGCATGATACTGAAGTGTGTCTGCTGTTGCTTGCCAGGCCACAAAACCCTCAGAATCGTGTATCATTCTCGCACCGGGGGTAAAAGTGATATTTCCCAACCCTATATTGAGTGTGGTGTTGCTGTACAGAGTCTAGCAGTAACTAGAAGGACGTTCGGAGACTGCAAACCTCACCCAGGGAAGAGTAAGCATCCCCTCCACCATTAGGTTCCTTCTTCCTTAAATTTGGGAAAGTCTAATTACAGAGTCATATTTCACTCTCATTTTTAACAACTTCTGTAGCTATTAAACAAACAAATCACTCTGTGTATGATCTGTGTATTTAACCAAGACTCTTATTTTATAATGTTTTTAAGTACAAGTAGACTGGCACGGCATGGCAACATTAATAATATCCTGTAGCACGGTTGTATCGTTTACAACTTTGCAGTTCCCCATTTTGAATTCGTCGCATCTGAACAATTCTCAGTTTTCAGAGATAATTGAATTCCACAAAATATATTACATTTACTACAGTTTATGAAAATATATTAAATCATTGGTCTGAAGCAGTGAAGGACAAAAGTAAAATAGACTCCATATTTGCATATCCTAAGTCTGAAGGTGTTAATGATTTTGTGTTATCAAACTCTGGCTGAATTACTTTGTGTGGAGACTGGAGAGGGTTCACACTTGCCAAGGATCACTAACAATCTTGAACCCTTTAGTTAGTGTGTGGGTTTGTTTGTCACACTTGTCTCTAGAGAGTGGCATTGATGGGTAGGAGAGACACACCTAATATATTATACACCACAATATATCTCTCGGTGTCCTCGTACTATATTCTTTTGAAGGTTCGAATCTTGATTAAGTTATTTGTTTTCAGGTGCAGATGATTGTTCTTAAGACTTAATCATTGGAGCTTATATTATTCCGTCACAAACAGATCTTTAGTTGGATATTGGTCAAGTCGCCAGTTGTTGTGGTGAGTCAATATAATTGGCTGATAATATCGTAGATCTCTCATGATGCGTTGTCTAATTACAACGTATTAACATATTTGCCTTAATACTCTGGATAAATTACAATAGTTAAGCTTTGAGTAAGACCTGTTTTGTGGAGTGAAAAAGACTGACGAATTGAACAAATGTTAATAAGTTGTGGTCTATATCGTGGCATAGTTTGTGGAAAACACAGTAGCTTCCATTATACCGACAGCATCAGAGATGCTTTGATTACGTGGGAACTCCCTGTGGTGAGTAAAATCGTCTAACGTTTGCCAGAGTTAAATAAAATATTTTTTTTGCAGCCAATGGGTTACGACCTAACCAATATCCCAGACCTACACGTGACATTAAAGTTAATTTGGTACTGCTGCGTAACCTTCTTCCTCGGTCATAAGGTAATCAATCAGTGAGTGAGAATGCAATCACTTCCGTACCTGGAGACACATCTCACTCAGTACCTGTGCCAGGACCATCAGTCACTGCCATGGTCCTTGACCGGTACATATGGCCATCCCTACACGGGGTACCAACATGTGGTCTACACCCACTCACCGGCAGTCATACTCAAAATGTCCTGTTGCATGTCCTAGTCTGTTTGCAATCTCTTTTTAGATCCAATATGTCGCGAATTTAAAAGAAAAAACTTTACGAGCATAGCATAAATTTTGTGTTTATAGTCAAGCAAGAGAATAGACTGCATTCATCACCTTCACTTAACAACTAATGATCATGACAGTGAACCAGAAGAGAGGAGAACAGACGATATTTTTGTCCGCCTCTGTACATACCGGTATCCAATGTAAACACTTGTATTTTAGAAGGTTATATGTATTCATGGTAATAAACAAAAATAAAACTAATGATGACGTCATAATGGGGATATTTATGGGGTAATACTTTGTGGGCTAATTGGAGAGTTTATTAGTTCAGACTACTATATGCTACACAACCAACAGATATCCTATACTTGTATACTGAGGTACTAGTGTCTTTTCTTAAGGGGGTGTTGGAATAGGGGGACAGGTTTGGTGGGGGGGGTTAGGGGGGTGCGGGAGTAGGGGACAGGCTTGGGGTTTTTTTGGGGGGGTACGGGAGTAGGGGGACAGGCTTGGGGGGGGTTAGGGGTGTGAGGGAATAGGGGACAGGCTTTTTACCCCCCCCAAGCCTGTCCCCCCTATTTCCGCACCCCCCAACCCCCCCCCACCCCCAAGCCTGTCCCCTACTCCCGCACCCCCCCAACCCCCCCCCAGGCCTGTCCCCTACTCCCGCACCCCCTTAATTCCCGGTATAGAATGAAGAAATCAGTAGGCCTCCATTCAATGTAAGTGTATTTTTCCTCGTTCGAATAAGGACATCATTTTGATATTTGTCTTAATAAAAGTAAATAATTTCCCACGGCACCGTTGGGAAAGGCTTGACCTAGATCAATTTTAACCCAACAGGTAATGCAACCCTAAGCAGATGGTCAAATAGTTCATGTTATTTAGAAATCCTTGGCCGAATAATATGAAAGAGTAAAAGATATCATGTACCTATCATACCCTATTACGGTGGTGAGATTTTATTCATTAATTTACTATTTACTTTTTTTGTTAGTAGAGGCAATATTTATCTGAACCGGAAATCAAACCAAAATTCACATGCAGAAAAAACAAAAACAATAACTATTTGTTGTGAAAGGTTAACTGTGTAGAACAAACAAACTATTACAACTTGTCCTAGTAAACAGGTATAATATTATGTAGACACTTAAGGGGGTGTGGGAATAAGGGGACAGGCTTGGGGGGGTTTAGGGGGGTGCGGGGGAGTTTTGGGTGGGTCGGGGGATTTTGGTGGGTGCGGGAGTAGGGGGACAGGCTTGGGGGGGGTTAGGGGGGTGCAGGAATAGGTTACAGGCTTTCTACCCCCCCCCCCAAGCCTGTCCCCCTATTCCCACATACCCCCAGTCCCCCCCCCCCCAAGCCTGTCCCCCTATTCCCACACACCCCCAGTCCCCCCCCCCCCCTTAAGTGGCCTTGATCTCTATTACTGTATGTGAAGGTAATATTGTAGATATGTTTTACCCCTTCCATGTGTTCTGACTCCACGAGGTGAGTGATAACTGGGATTAATTAAGTGTTGAGAGAGGTGGTGGTGTTGGTGGTGGTGGTGGTGGTGGTGTTGGTGGTGGTGGTGATGGTGGTGGTGGTGGTGGTGGTGGTGGTGTTGGTGGTGTTGGTGGTGGTGGTGATGGTGGTGGTGGTGGTGGTGGTGGTGGTGGTGGTGGTGGTGGTGTTGGTGGTGTTGGTGGTGTTGGTGATGGTGGTGGTGATGGTGGTGGTGTTGGTGGTGGTGTTGGAGGCAGCAACGCAATGGGCAGGGCAAGTTATGAATTATATATTTCGCCTAATGCAATGTGCGAGTGTTGAACCATTTTCACTTAGAAATAAAGGTATCGTCATGTTATACTGGAATTGAATATCATAATAAAATTCAACACATCTCAGATTGTTCATTTGGTTTGGCGTGTCTCGTTTCCTAATGATATATGTTTAATTAATCTATGCGTTGTATTTCAAACGAGAGAGTTGTACTGTACCATCACTTTGGATTGAAAATACATGTGATATTAAGGTACTTTATTTGCCAGTCGTGATGTTTACGCCAAAAGATTGCTTAGAATTATGTATAGTACTATTATTTGAATATGAACAAAGTATTAATATATATTATGTATTCCGATGACCGATTACTATAAAATATATTTATCCTACATCATTATTGATACGACGTACCCAAAGTAAACTTGATGTGGCCTCGAGGTTGACGGATTGACATGACAGTAAAGGTAAAGGTAGAGTATGTACAGTACAGTAATATATAGCAGACATCAACAGCAGATGTCCCAGGTCACGTCACAGTACGTCCTTACCATCAGGGGTTGGTTGTCCACGCCTCAATTATGTATGCTATGAACCCATATCCTGTGTGTGTGTGTGTGTGTGTGTGTTGGGAGGGAGGGAGGGAGGTATAGGTGTCACATTACCACCGGCAGATCATTGACTCTACATGTATGTCCTTCTCCCTCTACTACAGCAACATTATTTACAGTATTGTAGCATTTTCTCTCTCTCTCTCTCTCTCTCTCTCTCTCTCTCTCTCTCTCTCTCTCTCTCTCTCTCTCTCTCTCTCTCTCTCTCTCTCTCTCTCTCTCTCTCTCTCTCTCTCTCTACTGAGGTTCGGTTGATGGTTAATTATACAGTAGACTTATAATAAAGGGTTAAGAAATGAGAACGGTTCATACTGACTCATACAACTAATCACTGTCATTACATTTTGATTGCAGTTAAAAATGCGTGGGAAAATGTACAGTAGGTCACCTAACTATCCTTAAGGGGAGATTCTCTTGTTGGTGAATTGGAAGGCTACTGATTCCTCCAAACTATGCCACGAAACAAACCACCTCTGTGTTATTTTAATGGATGATCTGTTTTGCGGCATAATTTGGAGAAACCAGTTGCCCTCCAATTTATCAAGACAGTGCGTATCCCCTTGAGGGACCCCTTGATGTAGTCAGAATAATGGAGGTAAATGAGTCCTTCAAATATTGCCACGAAACACACACACCTATATATATGGAAGAAGTATGTTTTGTGGTATAGTCAGGAGGAATCAGAAGCCTCCAATTCCCATACACAATCACAGGGTCCTTAAGGGGAGATTCTTTTGTTGGTGATTAGAAGGTCTATGATTCCTCCAAACCATGCCACGAAACAGATCCCATATTAATACCATGAAGGTTGTCTGTTTTCCTGGTATAGTTTGGAGGAATCAGTAGCCATCCAATTTAACAAAAAGATAATCTCCCGTAATGTGTGGTGTGAAATAGAGGTTTGGGAGATAAACTGTTTTGTACATGACATGACTGTGGCCGATCTTTCGAAAATGTTATGCTTGTATGAAAGGTTCTTGAATAGCCTAGACGTTGTGTGAGGGTGGTGTATTTATTGTATCAGATGTTATTGGGGCTGTTGGCTAGTTGTAAGTGTAGTTGTTTTGTATTTGTGGTTCTGGTTGTCGTTGTATCTATGCTTGTTATTGGTGTAGTTTTAGGTGTGTATGTTACTATCAGTATATTATGTCTTATAAGGAAAGTAGGTTAGTTATGTTTGAGTAATTTCCTCTGAGTTTGGATGTATATATAAATTCTATCATTGTTTTTACTGTCCTGTACTTTGTGCTCGAATCTGTTTTTGAGGTGATGGTTGTGCTAGATTATTTTTATCAAGTTGTACTCGTGCTATTTATCGTAGGTATAGTTGTAGTTGTGTTTGTATGGTAACCGAGGCGTTCGTTGGGTGATGATGATGACTGGAGAGGGAAGAAGGTGTGTATCGGTGTAATTATAGCATTGCTTTCCCATACGTCAGCTCCCAACATGCATCAGGGCTCCTTCACATCCACCTCATTTATTCTTCTTCTTTTCCCTCCTCCACCTCTTTTCCCTATATATATCTTCCTCCTTTTCACTTTCTTCCTTCTCCTTCACTTCCTCTTCCTCTACTTTTACCTCCTTCCGAATATCCTGTTCCCCCTCCTCCTCCTCCCCTTCCCCCCCCCTCCCTCCCCTCCCTCCCCCTCCCTCCCTCCCCCTCCTCCCTCTTCTTGTGGCTTCTTGTGGTGGGGAGTGTGTTTGGATGGCACACACACAGTCACTCACAATATTTTCTCCACTTGGCTGTTATCGAACACTGCTGTAGAAAAAACTCATTCACTATAGTATATCTTCACTGTATTCGTTTACCATGCATAATCCTGCACAAATACTGATTTCTCATACAAGTTAGGGAAGGTCTTATCTGTATCACCACTTTTGTGTTTGTCGTTCAGGATTGAAGGCCAAAAAATGGATGTTACTTTTTGGCCGTGACTGTACAAGCAGACTGAGGAATGTGCTCCCGAGTATAGTAGGACGGGAAACCCCTCAGTGTACCTTGGTTCCGTTCACCGTCAACACTACAGATGGGAGAGATGTTAGGTAGAGGGTTGAGAGTTGAGTAATAGTGAGGAGTGTAGTAGTTCAACCTTACTGCAACACGAAGACAAAAAGGGGAAGTTGAGGATAGAATAGAAAACCACGGCAGGGGAGATGTTGGGTAGAGGGTTGAGAGTTGGAGTATTAGTGAGGAGTGTAGTAGTTCAACCTTACTGCAACACGAAGACAAAAAGGGGAAGTTGAGGATAGAATAGAAAACCACGGCAGGGGAGATGTTGGGTAGAGGGTTGAGAGTTGGAGTATTAGTGAGGAGTGTAGTAGTTCAACCTTACTGCAACACGAAGACAAAAAGGGGAAGTTGAGGATAGAATAGAAAACCACGGCAGGGGAGATGTTGGGTAGAGGGTTGAGAGTTGGAGTATTAGTGAGGAGTGTAGTAGTTCAACCTTACTGCAACACGAAAACAAAAAGGGATGAGGGATGATAGTTTGGGAGTTGAGGATAGAATAGAAATTGGGTTGGGTAGGTAAGATAGGAAGTCCGTGTTCAACATTTCCATATTTTCACCACCACGAAGGAGATGAAGGGACGGCGGCTAGGGACGAGGGAGGAGTAAGTAGGGAATGATGGTTCTTCACTTATTCACCAAGGATGGAGACGAAGGGACGTGATACAGAGATATGGGGTTGCCTACTTCACCAAGAGGGAGCGTGGAGGTTAGGGCTTGAGGATGGTTAGTGAAGACGGTAATACACGTCCTAGAATCGGATTCAGGAACCGGATACAGTAATGGAAAGTCGATGTGCCAGGCTCGGATTAGTGTGTGAGAGAGAGAGAGAGAGAGAGAGAGAGAGAGAGAGAGAGAGAGAGAGAGAGAGAGAGAGAGAGAGAGAGAGAGAGATTAACAGATGATTGTGTTTGTGTGTGTGTTTTTTTTCTATGCTTTACATCAATGCTCTTTATGTTGCTTGCTGTTGCTTTTAGTAGTATTAGTATTGCTGTTAAAGTGATGTATTTCTCACACAGAATATCCCCCAAGCCTACCATTCTTCTTCTGCCACACATCTTGTTGCCTTGGTGGGTGGGTAACTTCTATCAGATGTACTCATACTATACATACCACACGACACACATCAGACCATTATAACGACGCTAAAAGTCCACACACTCTTACCGCTACACTGGCACTTGGCGATACTAATAACAATACCAAAATACTTTACTATACCTCACATACAGTAGCTCTTCTCTTTGTAAGTAGTTTGGTATTGATACTGTATAAATATTCACGACATCAATTCGGTATTCAAAATGTTACCTTTGTAAACTTGGGTACATAATATAATAAGAATACCGACGGTTGTGATCTATTTTGAGGGACAAGTGATGGTTTTTTTGGCAAGTGGAGACAACCCATTCCTCCAAATGATGCCCCAAAACACACACACACACACACACACACACACACACACACACACACACACACACACACACACACAC
Organism: Petrolisthes cinctipes; assembly: GCA_033782935.1. Taxonomy (NCBI): domain Eukaryota; kingdom Metazoa; phylum Arthropoda; class Malacostraca; order Decapoda; family Porcellanidae; genus Petrolisthes; species Petrolisthes cinctipes. The sequence goes on along the minus strand of JAWQEG010003492.1, from coordinate 13,879 downwards.
ACACACACACACACACACACACACACACACACACACACACACACCGAAAAGTAACCTCCTTATATGCTGATTATATCACAGACCCCTTAATTAAAACACATGAAATAATACAAGTGTCATAATAATACAAGCAATTTCCCACTGTCTGGTTCATTCTCCAATCTATTTCGTAAGTCCTCGATATTTTAGAACCGAGGAGTAAGGCAGAAGTTGTCTGGGAAAGTTATGAAAGAACTTGTGGGTGAGGTTATACTACTGTTTTGTATCTGCTTAGTAACACAGACACGTCCCTCCAGCTCTGCAAGGTTTGATGAAAATTATATTGTGGAAATCGTTATTGTAGCTTATGTTGGCAAAGAGAGAGAGAGAGAGAGAGAGAGAGAGAGAGAGAGAGAGAGAGAGAGATATGTACAGTCTGTGGAAGCATAGATTAGACTGAGTAGTAATGGTGGTGAGTGGTGTATGGTGTTAGTAACAGTAATATAATATAGTCACTGGATATGGTGGTAAAGATAGTGTGATTGACAGTGGTAGTAGTAGTAGTAGTGCCAATGATAAAAGTTGATTGTGTATGATATCACTAAGTATGGATACAGTATGAGTGTGATGATGACAGGAGTAATGAGTGAAATTGACTAGGATAGTGACATAGATATAATAATAGACAGTGGGTGTAGTATCTGTAACAGTGAAGGTGAAGGGAGTACGGACAGTGTAGTGACTGAGTATAGTGACAGTGAAAGTGAAGGCAGTAATGATTGTGACTGAGTATAGTGACAGTGAAAATGAAGACAGGGCTGAGGATGACATAATGACAGCGAAAGAAAATGTAGTATAATGTAATGACAGTGAAAATGAAGACAGGGTAAACGATGACATAGTGACAGTGAAAGAAAAGGTAGTAATGTAATGACAGTGACTGAGTATAGTGACAGTGAAAATGAAGACAAGGTAGAAAGGATGTAAGTAGGCACTGTAATGGCATTCGTTCTAGAGACTGACTGAGGGGTTGCCAAGATGATAACTATACATCCTTGTGCTTGAAGCCAGGGGAATGTCTCTTATCTCCTCTTTCTCCGTCCATTACCTCCTTTACTCTATCTCCTTACATTTCCTCCTTTACTTTTCTTCCTCACCCTCCATTTTCTCCTTCCATTTCCTCCTTTACTTTTCTTCCTCACCCTCCATTTTCTCCTTCCATTTCCTCCTTTACTTTTCTTCCTCACCCTCCATTTTCTCCTTCCATTTCCTCCTTTACTTTTCTTCCTCACCCTCCATTTTCTCCTTCCATTTCCTCCTTTACTTTTCTTCCTCGCCCTCCATTTTCTCCTTCCATTTCCTCCTTTACTTTTCTTCCTCGCCTTCCATTTTCTCCTTTC
>JAWQEG010003492.1:0-7500 GCA_033782935.1 Petrolisthes cinctipes | reverse complement strand
CTAGAATCTGGCAACAATTAATATGCAGTCTCAAGTTTAGCTCCTCAGTGTAGAAAACTGTGTTGTGTTGTTCTGCAGAGTGAAGAATGGAAACTGAAGCAGCAGCCTGATGTGTCTTGTCAGTGTGATGTTGACGAATGGGACGCGGAAGGCTTGGTGCTTTGTGTGTTGTTTATGTGTGTGTGTGTGTGTGTGATTTTGTTTTCATGTAGCAGCACCCAACCAACCATGTACACACATAACCAAATGGAACAATTAAAAGATAATTCAATTAGAAAATCCTCTATCGCCAACTTCATATTAACTGGTATGAAGTATAGAAGAGGAAGAAGGAAATAAATAGTGGAAACCTGCCTGGGTGATGACCAGAGGGAAGATCAAGGCCACACGAGACCAGTTGGGAAACTTGGGATGCTTCCAAGGATTGCCCTAATTTGTCTGTGTTGGAGAGTTAGTTCTTGTTGTGTTATTGAGGTGGAGATGTGATGTGTTTGATTTGGAGATGTTGCCTTGTGACTGTGTTGGAGAGTTAGTTCTTGTTGTGTTATTGAGGTGGGGATGTGATGTGTTTGATTTGGAGATGTTGCCGTGTGACTGTGGTGGTGTTGTTCTTGTTGTGTTATTGAGGTGGGGATGTGATGTGTTTGATTTGGAGATGTTGCCTTGTGACTGTGTTGGAGAGTTAGTTCTTGTTGTGTTATTGAGGTGGGGATGTGATGTGTTTGATTTGGAGATGTTGCCGTGTGACTGTGGTGGTGTTGTTCTTGTTGTGTTATTGAGGTGGGGATGTGATGTGTTTGATTTGGAGATGTTGCCGTGTCACTGTGGTGGTGTTGTTCTTGTTGTGTTATTGAGGTGGGGATGTGATGTGTTTGATTTGGAGATGTTGCCTTGTGACTGTGTTGGAGAGTTAGTTCTTGTTGTGTTGGAGAGTTAGTTCTTGCTGTGTTATTGAGGTGGAGATGTGATGTGTTTGATTTGGAGATGTTGCCTTGTGACTGTGTTGGAGAGTTAGTTCTTGCTGTGTTATTGAGGTGGAGATGTGATGTGTTTGATTTGGAGATGTTGCCGTGTGACTGGTGGTGTTGTTCTTGCTGTGTTATTGAGGTGGAGATGTGATGTGTTTGATGATTTGGAGATGTTGCCGTATGACTCTAGTGGTGTTGTTCTTGCTGTGTTATTGAGGTGGGGATGTGATGTGTTTGATTTGGAGATGTTGCCTTGTCACTGTGGTTGTGTTGGTGCTGTGTATTGCCTCTGTTTCGTTTGTCACTATTTAGACATGGAAACATATAATAGGAATTCTATTTCAGTTCATATGACCATAAAATCCGTGCGGTATATACAGGGAAAATATAATATTATTATATACATGGAGTGATTTGAGGGTTCAGTGGCTCGTAAAGAGGGCATAAGAGTTTTATTTATACAAGACAGCGACATAACATTCTCTCTTCGTCACTCTCTTAAATTATTTGGTATGCGACCGAACAACTGAACCAGAGCACCAGAGCTACGGTGTGTTCACCAGTAACAAATACTAAGGCGAAAAGAGGATGAAAAACAGAGAGAGAGAGAGAGAGAGAGAGAGAGAGAGAGAGAGAGAGAGAGAGAGAGAGAGAGAGAGAGAGAGAGAGAGAGAGAGAGAGAGAGAGAGAGAGAGAGAGAGAGAGAGAGAGAGAGAGAGAGAGTGTGTGTATGTGTGTGTGTGTGTAACATCCAACGTGACCGACCCATAAGAAGTAAATCAAAGGTTCCGAGTAAACAAGACTGAAGTGAAGTAAGGCCTTGCCGTGATCACCCTATATTATTGTCTACCTTCCTGGGATGTAATTACAGTGTGTTGTTGCCTTCACTCCCATACCAACTGGACTCTACTCACACATTTGACACCACCAACTATTTTTTCTTTGAGTGTTTTTCTTCTGCGCAGTAATATCAGCAGAGTTTTAAGACTTAGAATAGAGAGTGTGATAGTTTTTTGTTAATATGATAAATCAAGTGTTTTGTTGAAACCATTCATATTTGTGTTTATCAGATATTATCCAGCGAGTGAGTTAGATCGGATGGGCTCACTATTACGACAGGACTGCAATTATAATTCATCATTGGAAGATCTCTCCAATTTTAAAGAACAGCGATCACCACATTTATTGATTTTTTCTGTGAGAGCGGGACATTGGTGTAGCTTATAGGTATTGTAACGATTGGGACTGTACTGTGTAAGATGTTTGCATTTTTTATTCACTCGATGGTATTAAATTACTTGGTGCTTCCCTGGCATTCTCCCACCAAATTATTTCCAGCCTCGGATTCCTCGCACAACAAACATTAGCTCTCACCTGGCAAACGCTGTCTACTCCCGACCCAAATTATATACAGTTCCATCCTCCCTCACTCCCACCCCTTCCCCACCCTCATCTCCCACTACACCTCAGCCCACTTTAAACTTCCCCACCCTGTTCCCCCATTGAGCCCCAACCCACTCTACCCATACCCATCTGCATTCTTCTTCCTCAAATATACACTCTTGTTTTCCTACACCAAAGCTCCACTCCACGCCACACCCACACTGATACCCTCCAGTCCACCCATCCACCCATCCACATACCCACAATTCACATCCACAAACCACACACATTCATTCGTCTTTATGGACATAGGGAATATATTTTATGACTACAATATGTACCCAGTGTTTGTGTTATACAATCATTTGAGAAATCCTTATTGACGGCATTTCGTTAAGTAGTACCTTCTCTAAAAGCATTTGATCACTTGAAGTTAAAGAAATATGTAAATCACTTAAGCATTACTGATTGCCTTACAAACCTGCCTTGATGGAGAATGTGCAGGGAAGGTTTATTTGTTCTGCCATCTCAAATAGAGTGTAAATATACCTGGTGTTGTCTATATCATATGAGAATTTTGTGAAGTTTTGTTTATATGTATTGGAAAGTAAAGTAGTGATAATAATAATAATATGAGCATTACCAATAACCTGGGAAGTTTATGATATTTTTGGTGAATGTTCGTACTGAAACACATATTATAATGCCGTGATAATATATAGTTTAGCATTTCAGGCATTAATAATTTTGAATGTAAAATTATACAAGTGACATTGGTAATTTTACTCGTTCTGCCATCGCTGCATGATTTAACTAATATATTATAGTATTCAGGTGTGTATTATTTCAACGGGTAGAATTGAACTTTTTATTTGTACAAGTTGGTGCACTTGATAATTTTGGTGGCAGGTTCATATACTGTAATCCCATATTACATCTTGGTACACTTTTATTAATTTGTACATTGAGAAATATCACATCTCATTTATGTATTAGTAGTCATTTTCATATTCATTATAACTCAGAGGGAATAATGAAGGATTTAGGCATTTGTGAATCTACAACAACACCCTTTCTTAAAAACACGCCCACGCCACCTGCTCTCCGCCCTCACTCACGCCCATTTTCCGCGACTATCTTTGTCTTGGCACCCACACATCCCTCCCCCCCAACACACACACACACACACACACACACCAGGCTTCACGACATTCTTGATAATTCGTCATCCTCTTTTACTAGTTTTCTTCAGAGAGGAATACTGTTTATACTTGTCTTGGTGTACATATGTGCATATTTTTTTGTATCTATGCAGGTGTTGATATGATCTTGTGGTTTTATTTATGTGTTGGTACGTGTGTGTGTGTGTGTGTGTGTGCAAGAAGCTGTACATGAATATATTCTGCTATTGTATACAAGGTATGTACGGTGGAGTCCCACGTGGACCAATAATTCCTCTCATACTCTGGGGCATTGTATTGTGGTCATGTATAAGATCATAAATACAACCTTCTCTCCCAGCCAAAAATAAGACAATGAGCAGTAAAGTTTTAACACTAATTGGGTCTTTGAAAAGGGTACGTCAGCATTGATGATTTTTTTGCGGTTGTTTGTTTCAATTGCTTGAACGTCTGTACTGTATAATTATGTATGTATGTGTATGCTTAGGTGAGCTGGGGGCGTTATGACGTGTATATAATATTGTATGTCCGAAAGAAGAACTTGTATATTAATTAGTATGTACACTTGGATATGTGTATAAATAAAGGCTTTCACGCCTTCAAGTTCTCATTAGTCAAGATGCATATAAACTCGCCTATAAATATGTAAGACGTAAGGAAACAAGAAGAATGCAAGAAAACTGTGAATAAATTAAAAAGAAGAATGGGAATGCAAAATTAAAAAAAGAGGAATTAAATGACATGCTGATAATTATGCATATAAGTATTCAGACCTTAGTAAGTATCCACGACGTCTTTCATGATTATGGTCTGACTAACGCCAAGCGACTTTAATCAGCCAAAGTAAAAGGATTTCAAACAATGGGAATGGAAGTGATTACTTGTTGTATTTAAGGTTTTTCTCCCGGTAGAGTAAAATCGTCTGGTTTCAACTAAAATGGCATAAATAAGGTACAGTACGTCCCTTTTTTTTTTTTTTTTTTTTTTTTTTTTTTTTTTTAAGGTACTTCAATTAATTAAGTAAGTATTCTGTTGTGGACGAAGTGGAGTTTACGTATTCCTCCACAACACAGATCCCCAAATGTTATACTTTGGTGATGTGTTGCTTGGCATAAGTTAGGAGGAATGGGTAGCCTTCCATTTCAGCCACAACAGAGTATTTCATTAACCTTATTATTAGCATTGCATCTTTATTCTAACTAAATCCAGACCATATTTATAATTAACTGAGGAAACCACTGCCACATGAGGGTTTTATATGAAATGAGAAAAAAGTGCAAGATAAATAAATAAATATATATTATGTATGGCATGCAAATAATAAGAGGGGTCTTCTGTTCTCGGTAACATGAAAGGTTTCCAACTGATTCCTCATACTATGCCAAGAAACAAACTATAGCACCTTATTATACCAACAGGGGAACAGTTTTGTGGAACAGTGTGGAGAATTCAGCACTATAACCCTCCAGTTAGTTTATCGACAAGAGAAAACGCCCTTAGAAAATATATAGATATATTAAAGAGAAAATTGAAAAGAATAAAAGGAATGGCGTGCGAATAACAGGATCTAGAGGTGAAGAAGACACTACCGCTTTTTGAGGGGGGATAATTTTTGAAGGTAGAGCAAAGTCACGCAGCTCATAGGTATCTAAATCCTCGATCCCATCTGTGTAAAAAAAAGTAGAAATATAATTAAGGCTGCTGTGTATTATTATCTTGATTATGGTGAGGGATATGAAGGAGGTGAAATTATGAGTTTGATATGAAGGAGGTGAAAGGATGAGTTTGATATGAAGGAGGTGAAAGGATGAGTTTGATATGAAGGAGGTGAAATTATGAGTTTGTTATGAAGGAGGTGAAATTATGAGTTTGATATGAAGGAGGTGATAATTATGAGTTTGATATGAAGGAGGTGATAATTATGGGTTTGTTATGAAATGAGATTGGCTTAAGATGACTGACATGAATTGGAAGTTATGTCATGGATAAGTAAGTTATGAATGAATAGCAATTGAAGTGACTTGTGAATTAGTGATGAGAGAATTGAGTTACGAATGAGTAGAATTTTAACAATGAGTAATGAACGACTTTGTAGAAATTTTGGAATGGAGTAATGAATGAGTGATGTCAAGTGAAATATGACTGAATGATGACAAATGAGTAATGAATGAATGTTAACAAGGATTTTGTAGTGAGTAATGTATGAGTGAAGACAAGTGAGTAATGAATGAGTAATGAGACAATGATGGTGAGACGGCCAGAGAGGTATCATTTGGACTCTCATTATCCAGTCCCCAATGTCCCGTTATGTAATTCTGCCTAAATCAGCTAAATGCACCACGAACCTTTAGGGACTGACAGGCAAGGTCGATATAGCTGATGGATACACTAATAATAAAATAAAGACTGAAATATACCCAACTAACCATGAAATATAGACTGAAATATACCCAACTAATTATGAAATAGAGACTGAAATATACCCAACTAATATTGAAATAAAGACTGAAATATACCCAACTAATATTGAAATAGAGACTGAAATATACCCAACTAGTTATGAAATAAAGACTGAAATATACCCAACTAATTATGAAATAGAGACTGAAATATACCCAACTAATAATGAAATAAAGACTGAAATATACCCAACTAATAATGAAATAGAGACTGAAATATACCCAACTAATAATGAAATAGAGACTGAAATATACCCTACTAATTATGAAATAGAGACTGAAATATACCCAACTAGTTATGAAATAGAGACTGAAATATACCCAACTAATAATGAAATAAAGACTGAAATATACGCAAATAATTATGAAATAGAGACTGAAATATACGCAACTAATTATGAAATATAGACTGAAATATACCCAACTAATAATGAAATAAAGACTGAAATATACCCAACTAATAATGAAATAGAGACTGAAATATACGCACTACGGATGGGTAAAAACACACCAGCATTAAGGATACAATATGACAGTTATTTGAGAGGTGGAAATTGATAAATGAAAATACAGACAGTAAAAACAATAACAAAGTTACGGGCTGATAGGAAAGGAAACTGACAATATAATAGACAGAAGATACACTAAATGGTAGTTTAAGAATGACACATACAAATACTGATATAGAGAGAGTAAGGGTCACACAACTAAAAGAAAAGATAGAGATAGTTTAAGAAAGACACATACAAACACTGATATAGAGAGAGTAAGGGTCACACAACTAAAAGGAAAGATAGAGATAGTTTAAGAAAGACACATACAAATACTGATATAGAGAGAGTAAGGGTCACACAACTAAAAGAAAAGAAGATAGAGATAGTTTAAGAAAGACACATACAAACACTAATATAGAGAGAGTAAGGGTCACACAACTAAAAGGAAAGATAGAGATAGTTTAAGAAAGACACATACAAACACTAATATATAGAGAAGGAAACTTAAAGGAAAGATAGATAGAACAATAGACAGAGACAAAGATGGGAATAAACAAGAAAGAGAGAATGAAATGGGAACACAACTCTAGGGAAGATGAATGCCGTGTGTGGTGGCTTCCGTCAGCTGAGGTCCCACTGGAGTCGTAAGCGGCTCACGGTTGGCTAAGGTATGTTGGTGAGTTGTCGTACACGAGATGGAGGTAATATCAGGCCGAGTAGTTAGGGTTCACACACACAAACATAGGAACACAAAATAGATTTATACAACAACAGTCCATTTGATCCTTGCGAGGCAGTTTTTATATTATGCAGTGCTAACTAATCTTACTAAAATGAGACAAATTTGTACTTTATAATAATAATAATAATAATGGTGTTTGTAGTAGTTATGATTATGGTATTATGTGATGATAGTATAGTGGTGACTTGTGGTGGTATGACTACATGAGTTATATACAGTAGTTCCATTGTTGTGGTTGACATGATGATGGTAACATTGTTGTGGAAGTCAGTA